>MU616584.1:64744-98573 GCA_025201705.1 Dissophora ornata
GAGGCACTCAAGACCAACACCACTTTGACCACTTTGGGCTTGTGGAACAACTCGATTGAGAAGGAAGGAGCTCTGGCACTGACTAACGTGTCCAATGCCAGTAGATGTGACATTGACATTGCAGCATAAACAGCAACCGTCAGCCAAGTAGAATCAGGAAATGAGACTGACATGATGAACAGCACTATGGAGAATATCAAAACTTCATAGAAACCCATACAACCATACATTCATACACCTGATGGCGCCTCACCATCACCATCACCACCACCATCATCGGTCATCGGTTCTCTCCAGCATCGCGTCCTACTCATCGATCCCTACACAGCAGCACACAAGAATAAAAGAGATTTTATTGCATGCGATTTTACGCGTCGTCATCGTCACCCTCATCGTCATTATCATCGTCGTCATCGTCGTCGTAGTCGTGATTACTTACTCCAAGAAGATTCTCTCCTGCTCCAGCGCTGCCAGCATCATCCTTAGCCTTAGCCTTAGCCTTAGCCTTGCCCTTACCCTTACTCACCTTCCACCCTTCACTCTGCTGGCGACAGTACTTAATTGGTTGATACTCCACTTGTGCTGCACGCGCACGCCATCCACCTTTCTATTACATTTCTGAGTGCGAATTTACGACTCTCGCCGTTCTCAGATCTCTCCAGCTCTTGCGGAACTAGGAACTCCACGTCTTCGATGATTCGCTTCATGTTGTTTAGTCGCTTTAGGGAACAAGCTTGAAGCCGCACATGCGCGTTAGGGCCACCTCTAGATTCCTTAAATAGCTCCAAGGCGTAGTATTCATCCCAAGTAAGACTTACAGTCGATTTAGCGGCAGTTCACCTTGAACGTATCTATCGGACCTCATCACTCTTGCTTCGAGTACAGTAGCTAAAGTCATATTAGCCGATGCCGGTGCTGCTGCAGTTGAGAGCAGCGGCGGCAGCATAGCAGAGACAGATATGGCGTCCTTAAATTCGCTGGCCATTTCGTGATCGCATGTTGTGCAGATGAAGGAAAATCCAATAGTCCTGCGACAACATTCCAGTGCCTGATATGCTCAGCTGATGAGCCTGGTAGCAACTGGCAGCTCGGTGACTTTTGAAGAGCAGCCTTGTACACGTGGAATAATGTTAATGAGTATCGGGCAGCGCTTGTAGAAAATAGCGACCTTGTCAACGAGAATCAAATCCCCAGGTACTGTACACAGCTTTTTATTTTTGATCGTCGATCATATGCAGATCGTCATATCCAAATACCATCGTCACGCATCTGTCCCATCTTACTCGACATGTGTGCTCTACTGTTAAAGTAATATCTAGACTAGACACGTACCTGAAGCTGGGGAATGAGTGAAATCCGTTAGCGGAACACTCGTAATGAATGAATGGCGGCAATTGCGGTGGCAACTCGCGTTTGCTTGATCGGAGTGCGGGGAAGAGGAGTGGTCATGGAGGGGCGGAGAGTAGAAGGAGTAGAAGGGATTAATGTCGCGAGGGCAGCTGGGTGGAAGAGAAATGGGTGGAAAGAAAAAAAAAACCTGCGCGAATAAAAGAGACCAATGAAACTTTGCAGAAGGCTGAAATTGCTGGGAGACAATGTCTCCCTTTTGTCGCGTCGCGTCGCGTTTCTATCCGCGGTTCTTGTTTTTATCTGAAAAAAAATAATGCGCGTTTTGATGTAAATCTGTTTAATCGGATTGCAGTTTGGTATTTGTGGTAGGTTGAAGGGAGGGGGGCAGAGGTAATCATTCAGGTACCCTGACATCATACACCATGCGGATGTTTGTCTTGACTTGTGATGACTTTGGGACGGCGAAAATCGGCATGGATACCATGACCTTGTGTTTCTTGATTCTTGAGATAAAGTCGTTGGTATGAAGTTTTAAATTATGTTTTACACAACTGTTCCTTTTGGTACGTAGGATTCTTGTTGTATGTTTTGTTTAACAAGGGTGCTCGGAAAGATCTTGGCTCTTTCTGTGGTCCATTTCGGGAGCATGGGTCTCATGTTGTCGTGGAGTTAGGGATGATGGAGCGAGGATAGTGGGTTGAGGTTTGTTGGCGGAATTGGCTTCTGGATGTGGATGGTTGTTGTAGTTGTTGGGATACCAAAGACAGGCTTGGGGAGGTAAAGGCCCACAGTGTCGAGTGTCTGGCCCTGCGGCTTGTTGATGGTCATTGCGAAAGCAGGCTTGACTGGAGACTGGCGCCTGCAAAACTTAATTGGAGAAGTACCATCGTCAGTGGTGATGAGAGGGGCGCGTGAAGAAAGACTGAAGTTGCCAACCAAAATCTCAGCTTGAATAAATCGAGAGAAAAGTTCCATCTAGTAAAATTTGGTCTCTTCTGCAAAGGAGGAAGAACCAAAGACCGACAGTCGTGACGGAGGACATACTTGACGACAAAGCGACTTGACTTGAGATATCCATGAGTCTCTCTTGGCCTTGAACTCGTCCTGGAAACGCTTTTTGGCCTCTGAGCTGTATAGAACTGGCGCTTCTGCAAGATAGATGCATAACAGTTTTGCCAATCAAACCAAAAGGGCAACGGGGGACACAACGCAAAATCAAAAGGCACGCACATCACACGCCCTTTGCCACTGTTTGTCTACTTCCTGTGCTGCATCCCTCCAAGATTGTTGCACACCACACTCCCTTTGCCACCATTTGTGTACTTCCCGTGCTGCATCTCCTCCAAAACTAAAAAGTCCACCACGGCGCCTTGTTGCATGCACTATACAGCAAGCACAAGCGGAGACAGAGAGACTGCTGATTCTTCTCAAGAAGTGACAAAGACAGTCGAAACACCGACCAGACCTGGTCCCCATAAAATACCAAACACCGCCAAAGCCAATGGGGACGGGTATAAAAGAACCGTCCACCCTTGACCCCAAGATTGATTCCTTACATTCATCAATAGGACAACTATATCTGTATGAAGATCCCCTACGGGAGGACTTCAAACATTTATTTTTCAATGATGATAGTTCTTTGTATTATTCAACTGAATGATTATAAAAAGGCTCCTGATCTCATTCCTATCTGATACGCAATGTTTGAACCAAAAAAAAAAAATTAAAATAAAAAGAAAAAAACGAGGAGTGATAGTCGCGATGCAGCAAACCCGGTAAGTGCGTCATTATCTAGCTGCTCAAAAATAAAGGGAGGGATGCGTTTGCCTCTGGCAAGCTGTGGATGATCGGAAAACAAACTCGGTGGCTGTTCTTGATGTAATTTTTATCGGGCAATATATCCCTTTGTTTTTTATTATGTACATGTCGTTATCAAAGTTGAATATGGTATAATGGTATCGATGCGTAAAGACTAATTCCCTTGACCAGCATGAGGAAGGGGAGGAGGGGGGGGAAGGGTATTATAATGTTCAAGAATAAGAGTGGGCCGTGGTGAGGAAAAAAAAATATTTACATAGCCGCCACGACATTGTTGTAGCTGTGTCGAAGCCCCGCACTCTCCAAATTGGATGCCTGCTCTTGCTCCATAAGACGCTGCGCCGAGTATGGGTTATGGCTGACATAGTCCAATCCAAAGGCTGCCAGGGAATTGATCAGCGCTGCAATCGGCATGTTTTGTGCAGACTTCAGAGTAGTCTCGCTCTCGTTGTCGTCATCGATAGCACCCTCTGGAGCATCATCCCTGCGGAGCTCAACGTTGAACAGGCGGTTGAACGAGGCCGAGTCTCGCTTATTAGACGTAACGGCTGGCTCAGGCGTCCAAGGATCTCGGGCAGTAAAGGGAGATTGATCGCTGCTCGATGACTCTTGGAGCTCCTCCTCGGGCTCGATCATCTCTGGCCATAACGTGTACAGTTTCTTGTCCTTTGTCTGAAAGTTGATCTCTGGGAAAAGAGGCTCGTGATCGTTGATCACAGTAACGGTCTCGGACTTGTTCGACTTTCTGAATACGTCCATGAACATCTGCCTAACGGTGCCTCGAGGCTTGATCAGTTCCTCAGATTGGGTCTCGGATGAGGAAGTGCCATAGACACCGGCTCCCAAAGCCCTTCCAGTTCTGTATGTGAGGGAGCGGAATCGGTTTTGGTCCTTGCTCTCCGAAGAATCGGACTCCTCACTCCTGGTTGTGGGGATGTTCAAGCTACCATGGCGTCGAAGGTTTGTACGACGGGTCTTACTCAAGAATGCGAACCCGCGACCCAGCTTCTTGACACGCTCGAGGGAAGCTGTGGTGGGTTGCCTCATGAGTGGGCGCCTCTGCACCTCAAAGTCATCAGCGGCATTGTGCCTCTTGAAATGCAGGGGACGTCGAGAAGGTCTCTGTGTCCAATCTTCACCGGGAGCGTAGCCATTGGGGCTGACAGGAGTATCCGACTGAACATCGTCGATGTTATAATATCCGTGTTCAATGCCAACACCCGAGTAGATCGAATCTCGGAAGGCATCGGTATCATGATGGCCAGGAATCGTACGTTTGGGGAGAGCTCGAGGCAAGGCCAGGGCAGGGTCTAGTCCCTCAGGGACATAAGAGTCGCGGTAGCTGTGGCGGCGGGGTCTGTATGGGGAGCGCACAAGCTTTGCTGGTTGCTGCGTCTCATCCTCTGAAGAGATCAACTCTCTTTGTCGGTCAACGTAGCCGAGGAGGTTGTTCAATTTGGCCTGTCGTGAAACAGGGATCATCTTTGGAAGTCAAGAAAAGGATGAGATGTGGAAAAAAGAACGGTTGATGTTGCAACTCGGTTAATAAACGACCATGGCGACCACGCATACACGATGGCAGATTGATAGATAACAAGGGAGAGGAAGAGCACATGAAGAGGCAAAATAAAAAGTGCAGTGCAAGGCGCATGTATGCAAGCGAGGATGACGAGGATGGGAAGCGATGGGAAGCGGTTCTATTCCATAGGGCGAAGTTTGCATGAACGTGTGCAGTTGAGCTCATTTCCACAGGCAACTCAGGGAAAAAGAGAAGAGAAAATGTATGCCCCTGCATGCACGCCTTCGCCTCTTCCCAATGCCATGCTTCTGTTGGTTGCGTGCCTAGACAAGGGGGCGAGGGGAAAAAAAAGGAAAAGGAGGAGTGGAATAAGACGGGAGGCTTACATGGAGAGTGTGCTTGCAAAGGTTTTCCTCGGAGAGAGGCATGACTGGTTGGATGTGCTTTGACTTTGTAGAGTAGTCCATTGGTGGTGTGTGTAAATTCGTTTAAATTAAGCGTGCTAGAGTTGGCGAAGGACTGTCCTGAGGAGGAATGAGTCAAGTTGGAATGAGAGGTGATCGAGGAATGAGGGCAAGAGCTGACGAGGTGAAAAGTGACGATGAGAAGTGGCAGTACAAGAATGGCACAGAGAGGGCGATGAATGTCTTTTTTTTTTCTTTATGTATGTGTCGGTGAAGTTATGGACGTCGTCGAACGATAACGGGGATGATGCCAGTTCCCGGGGTCTTATTTATAAGTAAAAAATAGGCAGCAGCAAAAGGGTATGAATCGAAGCATTATTGGTGTGCATTTGTGCGAGCCAGGAACGAAACAACGGCGCTTTTGGTGTCTGTCAGCAATCAGACGGATGAGACATGGACGTGTCTTAGAAAACACGCGTGGGGTCTAGCGTCAGGGTCAAGGCTCTGGTTTGACTCAGCATGGGAAGTTAGCTGAGGGAGAGGGGCAAGGGAAAAAAGGGTCGGGGGGCTGTTTGAGAGAGACAGAGACAGGCGGGGGAAATGTCGCGGACAGACACGGCACAAGGGCTGTCTATGGCATGTCTGTGTGCTGCTAGTACTGACGGAAGCGCCGAGTGGTCGAAGCGTGCCAAATGTCTTTCTCTGTACGCGGAGGGCGGAGGTGTGTGCGCTCGGCCGGTTTTGGACTCATTCTCCGAGGCAGGTCGCAGCACACACACATTTGTGCACATTTCTGAGCACTGTTTAGGTTTGCGGTCTCGCACATGCACCTGTGAAAAACTCGCCGAGTGCCGCAGGGACCGCTGTGTGCGTGGTGACACCGACAGCCTCATTGACACCAACACCGAGAGAGACGTCTGCACAAACAAGGAATTGCGCACATTGCAGAAGCATACAAGCATACACTCAGCATACCAGAGACAGACAGGCATGCAAACACTGTACTGGTGCGGTAATATACTGAGCAAGCATAATTACGTGCCCAATGAGTGCGCCACAGGAAACAAACCAGTCCTTGATTATTCTATCCAAGACACTGCTCAAGATGCGAGACGCGTAGAAACAAAGGTTGGAGGGATCACGGAGGTAAATGTATGCGCATTCTTTACTTCATCACGAGTGCCACCCTTTTGTTTATTTATTACGGCCAAGTTTTCCTCTCTTCACCACTCCTGCGAACTGCCATAGAACGACACGCGTTTCATATGTTTCATTGTCTTCAGTTGCAAGATCGCTTTGTCTGAACTGAATGGAACGATAAGACCCTCTGAAGTTCTTGGGTGTCGTCCCACGAAGACTAATTCTTCCAGTTCCTGCATCTCGAGAATCTTTGCAAAAACAGCGTCTTGACCACGAGATATTCTATCCCGCACCATACCAAAGTCCATGGGGTCAGGATTCGGAAGGTTCAAGGCGTTCATTTCTAAAACAAGGCCCATGGTCAACGTCCTCAGCTTGGTGCTGACAACTTTCAAATCCAGGAATGCTCCTGCTGTAATCGGGGAAGTCGCCGAGAATACGCGGAGATTGGGGCAGACTGCGAGCAGATTGTATATAATGCCACGGTCGTGGACGAGATACCCGGGACAAATACGGACGGATTCCAAAGACCGGGAATGGTAATCGATAACTGCTTGGACAGCAGTCTGCCAGTGTGATACGGATAAAGAAACGTGGCGAAGCTTGGGAAAGGATGCAATCATGGTCTCAAGGGTTGACGCTTTTTCAAACCTGCAAGCTTCAATGTCGAGGCTCTAGGTGATCGAACGTTGGGACAGGGTCTGTTACAAAGTGGAACGGCAGCGATTGAGACATCGTTTCTTCTTGTTTCTGTGATTACCTCCACATCAGGACACTTGGACAGCATGTCACGAAAAATATTGCCTGTCCCTTCAATGTCCATGGTCCCAAACGGCAACTCGAGATTTTGAAGATTGGGACACCGCATCGTGGCAGAGATCGTAGTTTCCAAATCTATGAACCCACGAAGCAGCAGTAGCTGAACATTTGTCGCACTCAAGACTGGTACATGGTTCCTTCGAGGCAGCAGGTGCTCAAGGGCAGACTGCGGGACGCGGATAGCTATCACTCGTAAGTGAGGGCAATCCGTCATTATCCTGTGAAGCGCCTGACCGATAACCGAAACACATGTTTTTCCGTTGTACAGGGGTCCTGTGTATTCCAGGGACAACTCTTGGAGAAGTCGCAGACTGCATATCGCCGTTGCCATTTCCTGAAGTCTGTCTCCCGAATTCCGGTCCTTGAGAGTGACATGCAGGATTCTCAGTCCTGTATTTCTTTCTATGACCACACGCAGTGGTGCAACGTATTCGAAGGTTGGTGGTAACTGCGTCCTGAAGTAAAGTGCCGTTAATCGAGTAAAACCACCGCCAAGCGACTCCAAATCCACCATCAATTCCACAGACAGCGATCGCAGATAATTACTGTGCCTGCGGATGCCACGGAAGATCTCTTCTCTCTCTACAGCGCTTTTCCCTGAGAGCATGGATGAAATGCAAAGTGTTCGCCAGAGCCTTGGAGTGAAGATGCTGAACCAGGTTTTGCTGACTCGACAGCAGCGGGCACAATCCTTTTGTGTAATCAAGTCAGACACCCCGTCCGTGACCTCAGGGATATCAAAGATAGTTAACGTCATGGAGTCGGAGTAGTGTCCAGTGGGAGTATACGGGAAAGAGGACAAGAGATCTGCTCAAAAGATGTAAAATGCACCTTTTGTCCTTGGCCGTGACGACACGAGGCAACGTGTACGCTCGCCATCCTATCATGCACGGCTTTGGGCTGTGCTAGCAGGCTTCTAAACAAACATGAGCTCGAGGGAGGGGGATTTTTAAGCCATCGGAATCTCGGCTCCTATGGAGCATGACCCTGCGGCTTCTTCCGCAAGCTACTTGACTGTGGAGGGGCAGGATCCTTCCCTCGAAACTCAATCTCTCTCCGGACGTTGACTGTGCCTGTTTGTGTACCCCCCAGTTCGTCTCTTCTGATTTGGGCGTAACTTTTATTCTTTTTTTCTTTCTTGTCTCTTTAAACCTCCTTTTAGCCATCAACATTGTCGACTCCATTTACTCGGTCATCAGCCCATCAGCCCATTCCCTGTCTTTGTCCTGCATCAACCCTCCTGTCCTTTGAACAATGACACAGTCCTCCAGAGTGACTTCGCCACCATCGCAAGAGCATGCCTCGCAATCGCCTCGTTCTCACACCAACCCCTCGTCTCCTCACCATGCCGATGCCAGATCAGTAGCGGCAGGAATACATCACTTTGAACACATTGCAGGTGCATACCCTGGCGTTATTATGGTCGACCCTGTAAGTCGTGTCCTAAACCCTCCTCCGGCAACCGCTTCAAGAAATATATCGTACTGAGACCAATAGCCTCCTTCCATCACTGTGCAATAGAGCATGATGCCACCTGGTTATGTGATCGGCCAGGTCGCAGCTCCCCGAGTTGAGGAACCCGAAGAACCTCTCTATGTCAATGCCAAACAGGTAAGAGCGCTCTCGTGTAAAATCAAGTTGGAAATTGGGAGCGAGCGATCATAGAAGCCGATCTCAAAGCATTGCAGTTTTTTTTAATGGCCTTTTTTGTCAAATGGTTTATGCGACCCAGAAATTGATTGGTCCGCATTGAGCCATTGGCAAAGATCCATTGGGCAAACTGACTATTTGCTGACCACATCGCTTTTTTTATTGTTTTCTCACGACAACGTATGGACGACCCTGTACAATTTAAAAAGTATCATCGTATCCTCAAACGGAGAGCCGCACGCGCGAACCTCGAGGCACAGAATCGGCTTTTGCAGCGTGGAAGAAAGGTAAGAAAAAAAATATCAAATATCAACGGCATCTACGGCATCAACAAAGGAACAATGCTGAAGGAAAAGGAAGGGGGAAAAAAAAAAAAAAAAAAAAAAAAAAAAAAGGACCGGGAGCAAAATGTCGTTGGATTTTTTCATCCCTCATGCGCGGATATGGATAAACAAATGATGGCAGCGATGATGATGATGATGACGATGGTGATTGAAAACGATGGATACCTTGACCCTCTTCTTTCTGTTTTCTTGTTGTGTGTAAAATCTCTACATATCTTTCTCATGCATATTAACTTTCATTTATAGTTTATGCACGAGTCGCGCCACTTACACGCTATGAGACGCCCACGTGGACCCGGAGGGCGTTTTTTGACGGCTGCTGAGATAGCAGCTATGGATGAGCAGGAGGTCTCAAAGTCCTCAGGAGGAGCAGGAAACGCAAATAACGGCAGCAGTAGCAGTAGCAGTCATGGCAGCAGCAACATCAACCATAGCAACGGCCATTATCATCAAGCAGCAGCAGCACGGCAAGGACCGTCAGAACCCGAACAAGTATATAGATCTGCATCAAGGTCAGATGGACTACGGATCGCAAACTCATACCAGCAATAGGAATAGCTGAGGTACGAAGAGCTCCGTTTCATCAGCCATAGTATACATCATATCCAATCAACAATCATTCACAACAGCATCAAAACAATAAAAAGAAGGACCTGGGCCATGTGACGCGCACATATGTTGGTGGCGTTTTCTTTATTCGAGTTAGACTTGGCAGCCTGTCTTCTCCACGTCCTGGAGCTGGTGATCCTGGGTTTGAAACGACTCGAGCTGCAGGTCGTGGTTGACGCGTGCGCAGCATCCAGCCAACCAGCGGTTACGGTACTTATGCAACACCAAAAGCACAAAGAAAATAATGAGCAACCCAATAGCGATACCCAGATAATAGGCTGCGCAAATCGCACCCTGGTCCCAGTCCAAGAAAGAGTAAACCCAAATGCCCTTAGTCTTATGGATGATAAAGGTCAAGAACATGTACATGACCATGATTCCGGCCACGACGATGGAGTGGATGGGCTGGAGCTCATGGCGGTTAAAAACCAACTCAAAGACGGCGCAGAAGCCGTCGACGGCGTGGACAGAGGCATTCCGCCACGATGCGAAGGTCGACATGTATGCGCCTGTGCTGAGCATGGTCCAGTAGACGATTGGCACGACAATGTGGTAGGTCACGACGGTGGAGTAAAGAAGCCAGTGGCCATACCCCCACCAGGGGGATCGGTTCTTGAGCCACTGCGCGCGTTCAGTAGCGGGCTGTCTCAAATAGCCAATAGACCAGATGGTAGAGCACTAGAGATAAATAAGGTATGTTGGGTGCATGCATAAAGACAAAGCATGGAAAGGTGAGAATTGCATCGCGTGGTGTGTACTCGCAAAGAGATACCCAAAAAGCGATGTAAACACGCGGGGAGCTGCACCCAAAAAAAAAACTTTCTGGGTAACATTTTCTGTGCTCTCTCTTAGAAGAGCGAGACGAAACAACTTACAACAAAGTAGACCACCAGCCCCAAGTATGTCAGGTTGGTGAAGTACATCAGGTATCCAATGGCGGTCTCTGAAGTTGCCCATACCGCAATGACCACGATCAGCGTGTACAGGGTAAGGATGCCGCGAAGGATGGCGAAGGTGAGAGGACGAACCAGGTTGGAGGTGACGATTCTGTCGGGCTCGAACCGGTCGAGTTTCAATGCTCTGACGATAGCTGCCATCACCGCGTCTTTCAGTTATTAACGAAATAGGATTACGATTGGTATAATTGATGGGGATGATAATAGGTGTGGGGCGAGGACTTTGCCGTAAGGTATCAGCGAGTTGATATGAGGCGGATGTGAATGTGAATGTGAATGTGAAAAGAGAAAAGAGCGCGGTGGGTAATGCTGGTTGGCAAAGAAAGAGCGTGAGGAGGGAGAGGGGGGGGGGAATTGTCTACAAGCAGTGGTGTAACGGCGACGAGGCTCCCTGGCAGAAGTGACCAAGGATGAAAATGAAGGCCCCAAAGAAAGGAAGGGGAAGTGAGAGAAGTGAGAAGGAATGAAATGAAAATATTATGTGGAGCAGGACGTTGTACATCGTGTGGAGAAGCGCCATTCCCCGGTCTTCTGGTCAACCTGACCGAAACAAAGCAAATGTTGCACCTGCAAATATGGTTTCATTTGCAGCAGAGTAGAATGGCCCGCCAAAGAAATGAAGTCACTCATTCCAGACCCATCTCTGAAGCATAAGAAGTTAAAAACAGAGAATGTGGAGAAGAAGCAAAACTGACGAGCCTGCAAAGCATAATCAGACAATAGTTCAGTCAAAGCAATATGACAGGGAGGGCTGAGGAACAGGTCCATGTAATGATCACGAAGGAAACTCGTCAGAGTACTGGCACGAGAGAAGGGTGATGTTCCCCAGTCTGACCGATTTATCCCGAAAGCGTTGTCGTTGCTGCACTGCCTAATGAAGTCGTCCTTGGTGAAGGCATTGAATCCTAGACCAACATTGAAATAGCTCTCCTATGGCCAACAATTGATCTCAACGTCCTGATCGATCTCGGCGGTGCAGGGTATTGTGGTGCAGGTACTTCTATTGCATTTGTTGTCCCTGTGATCCGCAGTCGACGCCATCTGCGAAGTGACCTAGTCCCCAAAGACACAGGGTCGCGTACATAGCCGATGTAAAGGGATGTAGACTCTGGCATGTTATGACGAGTAGTGGCGAGCGGTAGATTATCAATGAAATGTGGATCGGAATGTCGCGGGACCTGTTCTATCACATATCGCATATGCGCATGACTCCTGCACCGAGACTTAACGACGACCTGCCGCATTTGTTGCTGTGTTTGCTGCCAGAGCTGCTGTTGTTCCTTCGATTGCTCGAGGTGCTTGCGATAGATGAGGACAACAAATACAGCGAAGAAAAGTCCAGCGTGCAAAGGAATGAAGCGACACAGGCCGTACTTTGAGCTGTCTGTTTATATGCATGTAACGGAGGATTGTAGATGGTTTGGCGAACAGGGCCTTGTTTGCCAGTTAAATTGTTTATCCCCCGCAACAAATGTCAAAGACTGGTGAGGTCGTCCATCTACTCAGGTCTGACAAGAATTTAAATAAACTCAGCCTTGTCATCTTCCTTCAAACTTGTCACCTCTTACCCTACTCTGTCTTCCACAAGCTCACACTTCTCTCTATTCCATTTCCCCAGGAATTGTCCCTATATAAAAGAAGAGGCGGATCGTCACGATGAACTCGATGGTAGGTGCCTTGTTTGTGCAAAAATTATATATTTTGTTCATGGGATTACAACTAATCTCGACGATGCTCGCATGCAGGCCTTGCACTTTGATTTGAGGGACAATGTTCTTTTTAGTTCTTGGATGATTTCCGGTGCAGGAGGATATTTCGGCACCATTGTCTTTACCATCTCGCTGGCTATTCTACGTGTTGTTGTCTCGAATCATGTGTTCAAATTGCAAGGTGAGATGCCACTCTCGATCCTTTTTTTCTTTTTTTTCAGAACAATTCTTCACAGTCGCTTGACTAATAGAGAAACAGCAAAGATAGAAAGGAACAGAAACCCATCTGAAAAAAAGGTCCAGCCGGCAGTTGATCTTTCGCGCTTTCAGATTTACATGGAACGCCTGCCGTTGGCTGCCGCCGGGGCATTCGAGGTCTTCTTGGGCTTGGTTCTTATGCTGATTGTTATGACTTTCAACGCTAGCTTGTTGTTCGCTGCTGCCGTGGGATCGCTTATTGGATTCGTATTTTTTGACAAAAAGGACCTTGCACAAAATTGTTAGTGCGGCCTTATCATTCATTAGTCTGTTCCCTGTTTCTTGGATCAGAATAGTCATGTACAACAGATACTCACAACGCTGTGAACTGTACGGTCAATAAAGTCGGGCGCTGTAGGGCGCATTTTGACGTTTTTAGTGAGAGAACACTATACATAGAAACTCATCTTAGAAGTTCGGTTAGTAAGCTATCGTTCAAGAGAGACGGGGGTCGGAAAATATTTCTTGCGATATTTTGACATCTAACATCCCCCACTTTGACGTTTCCGCACCCAGGCCGTGTCTGGGAGTAAAATTTTTTTTTGCATTATTTTGACAGCTGTCACTCCCAACGTTTTTGATGGCTCACAAGTTATTTTTGTTTATCCGCCCATCTGCTGTCAATCGATGAAAGAGCGTAATGAAAAAAAAGAAAAAAAAAAGTACGTCCCTGTCCATCTGAAGTGCTCTTCCCATTTTGGGTGTTGTCCGCTTAATAGTCCGCTGGTTAAAGTATGCTGGGAAAGGTAGCGCAGCTCTGCCAGCTCATACGATGTGGGTCCAAAAGAATCCCAGACCGCCGGTTAAATTGTGCTGTTACTGTGGTCAAATGTCAAAAGACCGGCAAGGTCGTCCATCTACTCAAATCTGTCAAGAATTTAAATAAACTCAACCTTGTCAAGTCTTCCTCGCCCTTGTCATTTCCTCCTCACCCCTGTCATCTCCCTTCAAACTTTTCATCTGTTACCCTGCTCCGTCTTCCACAAGCTCGCATTTCTCTCTATTCCGCCTCTCATCCCCAGAAATTGCCCTTATACAAAGAGGAAGCGGATCGTCACGATGATCATGAATACTACCGGAACCACCACAAACTCGATGGTAGGTGCCTTATATTTATATAAAATCATGTATATTGTTTCGTGGGATTATATCTAAACCCGATTATACTTGCATGCAGGCCTTGCACTTTGGTCTGGGTGACAATGTTCTTTTTAGTTCTTGGATGATTTCCGATGCGGGAGGTTATTTTGGCGCCATTGTATTTACCATCTCGCTGGCTACTCTACGTGTTGTCGTCTCGAATTATGCGTTCATTTTGCAAGGTGAGATGATATTTTCTATCCTTTTCTTTTTTTTTTTTTTTTTTTTTTTTTTTTTTTTTTTTCTCGGAATAATTCTTCACATTCGCTCAACTAATAAAGAAATACCAAAGATAGAAAGGAGCAAAAAGCAATCTGAAAAAAATGCCCAACCGGCAGATGATCTTTCGCGCTACCAGATTCATATGGAACGCCTGCCGCTGGCAGCCACCGGAGCATTCGAGGTCTTCTTGGGCTGGGTTCTTATGCTGATTGTCATGACTTTCAACGCTAGCTTGTTGTTCGCTGCTGTCGCAGGGTCGTTCATCGGATTCCTATTTTTTGGCAAAAAGGAACTCCGCGATGATTACGGTTGCAGCGATACCAGTAAAACGGACGCCGACACTCTATCAGAAAACTCCGGCACGCCTTATTTCTTTGGTCGCCTGATACTGCCACGTCTCATTGTGGTCGTATTCTTGATCGTTCTCTTCTTATGGATCTATCAGGCCGAGGGCGGCATTGGCTTCCAAGAAGCAACCTTGTTTGGATGGCACGCTCTCCTCATGTCTCTCTTCGTCGTGGTTTTTACCCAGGAGGCCCTCCTGGCCTATTCCTCACCGCTGATTGGTTTCTTTACTAAAAATCGCACCACAATCAAGTAAGATTATATCAAAGTCTTAATTCGGCTGTTTGGTTCATCCAAATGCACCCGCCTAATCCATATCCCTGTGTACTACCATTACAGATATTACCACGTCGTCTGCCACCTTCTGGGACTCATCTGTGCTGTCGGAGGACTCGTCGCCATTGTCTACTACAAGAAACTTTCTTCTCAACCCGTCGTCTTTCCTTACTATAATGTCTACAGTCCACATTCATGGGCAGGTATCGCCTTTTTGTCACTCTGGTCTCTCCAGGTTCTGGCAGGGCTCAACGTTTACATTGTTGGCAAGCAAAGCGCAGATCGAAAGCGTTCATTCAGCAAATTTCATCGATTCCTGGGCAAATCAGTTTATGTGGTGGGCTTAGCTACATGTGCCATGGGTTTCCAGGACATGCAGTCTAGCGACCTTGCCAGCAGCACTCCTATGAATTCGACCACCATGACCATGTCCATGGCAGATATGGAGGGTTACTTTCCTGACTCAAGCTGGGCACAGTATTCGAGCGCGGGTGGTCTTTTACTGATTCTCTCGGGGATGGCCACGTTTCTTGCTATGAAAAATTAGCCTTGAGAGGGTAATTTAGTATTACATTGTATATAGGTAAATAAAGCTGAACCAGTTTCGTCATACGTTTTCATCATAGATGTTCTACTTCTGGTGCATATCCAGCCAAATCACAGATCACACGCCATTGCAATGACACAGACTCGCTCTTACTCCATCCCGTACATGTGTTCCTGTCTCCACTTGACCTTCTTTCTTTCTTTTCTTTTCTTTTTTTGAACAAAGGTCACAGGCTCGATCGGCACGAGCATTAACCTTTGCCTTTTAGTTTGCTGTCATGATGCGCTGCGCCTCTCTCGTGGATGAACAAATCGACACTGCCACAATCAAGAAATGACTGTCGATCCTCGGCAAGGAGAAGTGATCGATAGACATTCAGGGGGGGGGGAGGATATTGACACTCTATCCTCCCCTCCCTAAAAAATATATATATTCAACTCGGCGTAGTCATCTGCGCAGTTTCATTGTGGTGGTTCACTTCCCGGAATTAGTCCGAGGCAGCAATGCTGACTGTTTTAAACTCAAAAAATCAGGTTCGTGTTTTGCGCCGTTTTGCAATATTTCTGTCTTTAGCACTTCATATTTTAAAATTACGCATGCCCCATCCCTCGTGTGTGTGCATTCTCTTTTTTATGGGCAATCGGGCGAGGAGGAATGGTCAGGTAAACCCTGCTCATCCTCATTTTAGCCAAGCCCGCCTTCCTGCACCCCATTATTCATTCATGAATAAGGTACGTAAAGTTTTTTTTTAATAAGGATACTGCAAACCAACCATTTTTTAAAAAAATATCCGGAGGCGTTTCCACCTCAATTGATGTTGAACTCCTTTCTTCATTGAGTATTTCAAGTTGTTGATCATTTCAAAATCTAATTGAAATATTACTCCAGGAAAGCGAGGCGGTGCAATGATTTGCTGCGGTGCAGTAGCTTGATAAACATGCTTACTCCAAATCCGTATTCCGTAAGCAAATAGTGATCCTATAACAAGAGGTGAGCGGCTTGATGTTTCAGCATTTGTAGAATGACTTGAGAGGGGTGAACGCGACCTATTTCAATTGCTAGCAGATACTCAGCTATGTTTAATAAATGTACATGCAATACTCTTCCAAAAATACGGCTCAAAAAAATCCTTCAGAATCAGTCTTTGTAAGCTCTATTTTGCTGATCGGTGCGTTTTTTTACATCGGCCCGCGTGTGCGTGTGCGTGTGCGTGTTTTTTTTCAAAAAAAAAGGGCTCTACGCATGTAATGTATCATTTTCTCAGCTAAAATTGACATCGTCATGGAAACAACACAGCAACAAGCAACATTCTGTTCACTTCTTAATAGAACAACTATAAACAAGGCGATTTAGCAAAAACAATACAAATAACGGTCAGCGGCCATCAAGAGACCTAAGGAGTGCGGCGGATGGTGGCAACACTAAAGTTAGGCAGGGTCTAGACAGCATAGGACTTTGATCACAGGCAGAGTCGACAACACTTTGCACTTCGTCTCAGGGAAAAGTTTTTTTGTGGACCATGGGAACACAAGAAAACAGCCAATACGTTAGAGAGAGCAAAAGTGCGTGAAGCTGAGAGCCGGCGAGGGCTCAAGATAGAATAGGGATGGGAGAGAGGGATCGAAGAGAGAGAGAGAGAGAGAGAGACAAGACGAGAAAGACGGCCTAAGCTCCGTCGTCTTGTCATTCATGAATGGGAAATTATAATAATGCACGGTGGACATGTGTCCCGAGGAGAAAAATAAGAAATCATCGCCACCAAGCGACGCCTCTTTCTTCAAAAGTAAAGCACACGCCATCGCGTGTTGCCTCGATCCTCAACCATCCAAGAGAATTATGAAAATGTGTCCCCCCCCCTACCCGATCATTCTTTTCCCTTCGAGGCTGCGGACCGTTTTCTTTTGCTTGTCTCCATATTTTCGCATTTGAGCGAGGACCGCTTGCGCTTTGTGGTCCCCCTTTCCTCCTAATGCTTTCTTTTTCCTAGCCTCTTTTCTTCTTCATCCTCCACTTCCCTTTCCCTTTCTGTCATTTCTTCCACAACAAATACAAATACGTATCCGAGCACAACAATAATAGACACTCATCTCACGCCCCACAGCTACTTGCATAAATACATACACCTGGAATCCCACGACCCAACGATTTACATCAACCTTCATCCTCTCTCTCACACACATCTACTCCCTCCTTTCAATGCTTCGTACCCAGTCGAGTGGACCCACGTCCTCGTCCTCTGCGCCCAGTGCTCGACGGAAAGCCATCATTAATACTCACAACAATACCCATCACAACAATCAAACCCATCCACATTATCATCATCACCATCGGGACCACCCTGAGAATCACCAGTGCTCCTCCTCGGACTTATCCCTGGTCATCACCACAGCACCCGGCTCACTAGCACGAGCTAGCAGCAGTGGTGGTAAGAGACAAAAGAGGATATCCGCAACATTTGGTGGTCCAGGCTCTGTTTCCAGTTCAGGGTCCAGCTCTTCGCAATCCACGACTCCTTCCATGACCAACTCTCCACTCTCACCTTTGTTTGAAACGTTCACACATTCGCCTATTGCTTTCTCGTCTTCCTTCCCGTTACCTCCTATCCCTGCATCATCGCCATCATCACTGCCGATTGTTGTCATTGAAGAAGTATCGATTCATCCATTTGAGTCTGCACCCCTACCGACTGTAAATGAACGACAGCATCCACTTTCAGGGGAGCCCATGAGTTCGACTCTTCTTATAAGTGGCACGTTTGGCTTGGAGAGTGCCCTCCCTCCTCTTCCTGAGACAGCCCAACAACAAAAACAACAACACCTGTACGGCGATAACGCCTCAACCCTGTCCTCGTCATGCGAGCAATCTCAGGACGGAAGAGGGGAGGATGGAGAGGCTGGGGAGGTACAGGATCAAGAGAAATGGTCACCCGTCTCCGCTGAGGACAGAGCAAGGTTTACATTTGGGTACGATGACACAACAACATTGGAAGATGTGCTCGATATCCTCCCACCACCTTCGCCCATCAAGGAACGACACCCTACAAACCGGCGTCCGTCACCACCCTCGTCCTCAATTCGCCCTCCTCGCATCCAATCGACATCTCCAAGAATCACAGCATCGTCGCCTGGATCATCCTCTTCAAGTCTTTCACGTCATCCATCAAGCAAGCGACAATCATACGCAACACCACAAACCCACGGACCCTTGGATAAAATGGAAGAAGGGTCAGCAGGAGGAGTAGGGGGAGGTTCCCAGTTCAATATTCCGACGCGAACAAGCAGTCGTTGGATCGATCAAAACGCGGCGGGTCAGTCTTTGATGCCAAGCTCGCGCACTCGCGCAAAACAACGCCTCTCCTACTTGGCCAACATGCTCATATCCTCGGTGACACCTGCTACAGCCGCAAATAATACTGCATCTATGACTACCTCCTCATCAACCCCACCGTCACCAACTTACAACAACAGTTCCTTGGAGAAGCCTCTCCCGCGGATCCCCCTCTCCGACATGGCAGATCTCTCGCCAATGACGCCTACTATCGACTCTGAAGATAATACAGATACCCCCCCAAGGCTAGGTTCTACAAGTCGGATACCAGTCAAAAATATATCCTCCGCAACCAACAGTAATCGTAACAACAGCAGCAGCAGCAGCAGCAACAGCTACAACGAATTCTTGGGGTCTGCACCAATAAAATCCCGAAAGACTGTGCCAGGAATTCCAAGTCCATCATCAGCACAGCCATTGCCACTACCGCTAACGCCCTTGCAGACACTACAAGCACCCTCGCACACATATATCCACACCATCACTCCTCAACAGCAACACCAACCTCTCCGTCAAATATCTACATCTTTTAGTCCAACAGATGCAGCTCCCTCAGGCACCTCCTCGGCCTCGCCAGGAGGTGCATTTCATGGCGCGTTCTATGACGCGTCTCAGGACTCGCTCATGATAGCGATGCTCCCATTTACGTCATCTTCGTCCGAGAACAACTCAAGTCCCGATAGTCCTCGTCGACACTTTTATAATCCAGAGGAGGACCGCCGCTCGGAAGATGGCCGTCATAGCCATCAGGAACAAGCAATGAGTCAAGAAAAGATTCAAGGAACGCAGAGTGATCCCGCTTCCTTGCGTCGTCCTCCTCCTCCTCCTCTCATCACATCGTCCCTGTCGAAACTGTCACAGGAAGGCAGGGAGGAAGGAGGAAAGAAGAGCAAGAAAAAAGGGGATAAGAAGGAGCGAAAGCCGAATAGCAGCTTCACGCGTTCATTACTCTGTTTCTGCTTTAAGAAATAAAAAAAAATATAAAACATAAAAAGTTCAATTCGAAAATGTTTGCGCTTCGCGTTTTATTTCAGAAACGCATTCTTCATTAATATCTTCGTTCTATGTTGAACCAGTTCGTCTATTCTTCTAGGCCTCCCCGCCATCACTTCTCATATACGGTCGGGCGACGGGCAGTCGTACCCCAGATGACTACAGTTTTGTCCTTCTCCGCACTCACGACCGAGCTGTTCGACCACGACACACCCACAATCGGGCTGAACTGTTCCTTGACCGTCCTTTCAACTGTGCCATCGCGTGTCGACCAATAGTACAGCGTTCCATCTGCGGATCCTGAGACCACGTACTGGCCATCAGGACTATTTGCAATCAAGGATGTTACAGAAACAGGTGAATAAAGCGCCTCCCGAATGTCCTCGTGCATATACAACGACACATCGAGTCGTTCAAACTAAAAACGTACCTGAAGCAAGCCTTGGACCAGTTGGTGCCGGTCTTGTAGCCATCCGCATGCAAAGTGGAGAGCGTCTCGTAAGTTCTGACGTCCAAAATCCTGAGCGTGTTATCCCTCGAGTTCGTCAAAATCTGTGTTCCATCCGGCGAAGGGCAGATGGAAGTGATCTGGCCCAAATGAATGCCCGTCACCTCCTTGACACAGTTGCCTGATCGAGCATCCCAGAAACGGACGTTGTTATCCAAATGACCACTTGCAATAGTCGACCCATCAAAGTCCAGGAGGCAGACATCATTCACGCTGGCGAACGTAAACATAGTGCGAATGCCTAAGATGGTTCGTGAGAGTGGCAAGGGCGGATAAGATGTTAGTGGCAAGTCGGATGCAAGGGGGTCACGCTCTCTCTGCAAGATCCATCAGCTAACGTACAGTATCCTTTTTGGAGATCCCACACTTTGATCGTTCGGTCATGGCTTCCGGAAACGACCTTGCTCGAATCAGGATTAAATCGCGCCGAAAAGACCTTTCCGATGTGTCCTGTCAGTGTATGCTAATAACGTAGAACAACTAGGTTGTAAATATGCCAATTCAGAGTACAACCATCAGCTTCAGTCCCAGGAATCTAGCCCTTACTCTTGGTCGTCCGGTGCCTAGGTGCCACAACCGTGCGGCGTTGTCATTGGATGCTCCTAGCAGCAGTTCATCCGTGGCATTGAAGGAGACGCACATAACTGCCTGCAGACAGCCTGTCAATGTTGATTTGAGTGATCCTGTCTTGACATCCCATATCTTGATTTTTTTGTCGTTAGATCCGGTAGCGAACATGGACCCTCCATTTGACATGGCGACTGTATTAACTTCTGAATCATGGGATGTCTATAATGTTGAAAGCGCCAAAAAAAAAAAAAAAAAAAAATCCTGTTAGAGTGACTCGTATCAGGACTATTTTCCATTTTCCCAAGAAGTAGTGAAGCCATTCCAACATACGATTTTCCTGGAGGAGATCTGGGGTATAATCGAAAAGATGGTAGATCCTCCACGCCAGCTGGACTGGGTCGGAGACTCGGGACCTAGACTACGCATCGACCGCGTGCTTGGAGCCGACTGACCCGGTAGAGATAGGGTAGCTGCTTCTTGTTGCTCCGCGCTATGTACGATTCCCAAGGCCGAAGATGGTTAGATTACAGATTACAATGCAATAGGCGTTGCTGATATTCAAGTTCGTATCCTTGTCGACAAGCCTAAGCGCCTTACTTTTCCAAAAACACGTTAGCGGCATTCATTCTGTCAGCTTCCTCATTCATCTTCTTAAGCCAGCGTTGCAACAGCTGAGCGTTCTCTCTTTCCAAATCTCGTTGACGCTCATCCAACTTGCCCATCTCAAGCTGCAAAGTCGTGAGCTCGTCCTGAATCACTTGAATCGTGATATTCTTTTCGTTCACAAGGTCCACCAGCTCTTGGTTCTTGTGTGCCAAATAGCCATTCGATTCGCCTAATCTCTGAATACTATACATGCAACGAAAAATTGAGCGAGTCGTGAGTAAACGTAAAATGTCATTAAGGCATATAACATTTCTGCCGCAGTCAGTCAAGGTCACGTATTACGACAAGCACAGCAAAACAAACTTACTCTTCTTTGTTCTGAGCCAGAGTCGTATCTTTGTCTCGCAACAAGTCGTTCATATCTAACAGTCGCTGAGCATTTGTTCCCTGGGTCTTGTAGAATTCTGTGCGCTCATCCTTCAGACTGGTGATTTGAGCCTCAAGCTCCGCACTTCGCTTTTGATTCACTGGGCTCCTATGTGGTGTGAAATATAACATTGACCAAGATGGTGGCATCAGTATATCAATTGACTTTCGACGTGCCGCCCATATGTTGCGCATGTTGGTATAGATTTGCCAATGTAACAAGTACCCTTGTTCTCGCAAGACAGTGACCTGACGGGCCATTTTGTCATGTTGCTCCTTTGAGCTCGCAGCAGTCGTCTCGAGAAGCTTGTTTTGCTCGACAAAATAACTCAGCTTTTGGACAAGCCCATTGTCTAGATGGGCGTTTAGATGGGTACGAAAGAAGAGCTCTGAATTTAGCCATTTGTCCTTCATTGGCGCAGTATTTGATGTTCCCACTGGGGGCTCTGGAGTAGAGGTCAACATTTAACTTACAGGACTCGACCATGTCAGTAAATGCCTTCTCATGTTTGTCGCGGTTGGCGAAGAGGCCAAGGATGTCAGCCTCCCAGTGCTGGGTGGAATGATGCGCCATGGTCATCTTTCTTTCCTGGTTTGTTGAGTTTGGATAAGGGATGTTGCAGAAATAGTTGTAGCAATAGCAGTAAAAGCGTGAAGAAAAAAAGTGAGGGAGTGTGTTTGTGGTTTGATGAAAGAACAGGGCTGCATCCTTTCATGGCCATCTCCGTGAAGCCACAGCCGCTGCTGCTCTTGCTCATTACACAATGGATAAAAAAAAATGGAGAAGCGCCATTAATGGAATTCACTGATACGCCCGATTGCTGGAACAGAGGGCAAGCTTGTGAGAACAGGGCCACCGCATGCTCATGATGGCCAATGTCCATTGGATTGGGACCCATGCCATACTCTGTCTACTGAGCCAGCTCACAGCTGTCCACAAAAAGGAAACCGGGTTGGTGGCGCGTTTCATCACGTGATATGTCAGAGGAAGTGTGTGGGCTGGGGTTGAGAGACCCCTCGTGGCTCTCTCAAGCGGAAAACACTTTGGAGCATTCAAACACTTTATTTCATTGCATTATTTTTCCTTCATCACATCCTCTTTGACCGCATGTCGTGAAGAGTACGGCTCCCCAAGCGGGTAAATATGGAACAAGAAGGGGTGTGAATGAACACAATAAAAGAAGGGGTTTGCACATTGTTACATTTATTAGCTATACAAGGATGACTTGCATTCTTCGCCCTTTGTTGGCTCCTCCTAATCCTCGGACACTCAGGATCCGGGTTGCCTGAGTACTAATAGCATCCAATGGCAAGGGCAGCGGGTCGATAATGCAGAGGTCGTCCTTGCTTGAGCTGGAGGGTCCAGTGGGCGATTGAGGTGATGTCGGCGAACTTGGTGAGCTCGAGGCAGATGATGAACCTGAATGCATCAGTGCAGGCGTGGAGGGGAGTGATGACAACGTCGAGGACACGGACCCTGAGAGCGACAGACGCTTAGTCCGATATGGATGAAAGCCGGAAGATGAGGATTCAACGACAGCACCTGTTGCTAGTGCTGTTGCTTGCGATGGCTTGCGGGTATGGAGAATCAGGAGGTTCCGACTGTGGTCATAGACATTACTGTTCCTGTAGGAGGATGGGTCGCTGGACCACCGTTCTCCAGCCACCCTGAGCTCTGAGGATGGCGGTGACAATGGTGATGAAGACGACGAAGGGGAGGATGGGCCGGAGAAGCTTGAGCGTGAGCTAGCACTGGAGCTGGACTCCAAGTTACTATCAATGTGAGACTGGGCCAAAGGATGAGTGGTGCCTGCTACCGAGGTAGTCACTGTTGTTGAAGCTTCTGAGTCCGCTTGGGACTTTGACCTTGCTTCTGATTCTTCTGGTGGGCCAAACTGTTGATCATAGCTTCGAATGTCGACTGCCATGGATAGCGCAGGGTCGTTCTGGATGCGAAATGAAAAGACAATGCCCTTGGACGAATCATTCTGGGAGGGCGAGCGTCTAGGCTGACTCTTGCGTCGGCCGGCATGGACATGATCCAAGGGCTGGGGCGATGGCGACGAGGCATTCGACGGGGCCTTGCTGTTGCTGTTGCTGAGGGTGCTACTGCAGCGTTGAGGATAGGCCGACTGCCTGGTCTTGCGGGTGGTAGTCTTTTTCTTTGCCATGGCAACAGGGAGGTTTTTGAGAAGGGGCGGATCTGGTTCGGCCGAGTGGCTTTCAGGCTCAGGAACGATGAATAATGGAGCGACAAGACTGGAAGGGCAGCAAGATAGGCGTGGGAGGCAGCAATGCGACGAGTGGAGAGGAGTATCAAGAACAACGATATTGCAAAACTAAAGACGAGGTATGTACAGTGCAGGGCGAACGAGCCAGAATCGAATGAAGAAAAGAACAACAAGCAAAAGACAGGACAGGACAGGACAGGAACAGACGAACAATGAGGAGGGGGACGGATTCAAACGGCGGTGATGAGAAGAGGAGGAAAAACGGAAAGAGGACAACAAGAACAACAAGGAGAGGGGGAAAAAGTTTGCTGGGAAAGAGAGGCGAAAGAACCGCGAGTAAAGGAAGAGAGGCAGAGAAGAATGTCCGCCAGGGTGGGTGGGAGCGGGCATCGGGGGAGTGGGTTGCTGCGATAAGTGGAGGGCATCTATCGCATCATCTCTATGGGCCGGACTGAATAAAAAAAGCCAAAACATTTCTGTTGTGTTGTGTTGTGTCTTGCTGTCCCTCGTCGCCTCCTTTCCCTTCCCTCTCACTCTCTCCCCCCCTCCTGTTGGAGCAAGAGAGAAAAAGTTCATGCCATATCTCCACCCTCTAATGCGGGCATGATGTGCCCGACTCTCTCTTGCCTTTGTCAGTCGAACCCTGGTCCCTTTCATAAAGGAGCCAACCCCAACTTGTCCGACATGTTGTGCTTCCTCTTTCCACTCCCAATTCACATACCGCCCTCGCTCCATTCTCTCTCCATCCATTCCCCTTTCGCCTCCGTTACTGCGACTCTCAGCCTCTCAGCCTCTCAGCCTCTATTGCCAGACCCAAAAGGATCAGCAAGGCTATGATGTGGTGATGGTGACGAGCAAAGGAATGACAATAAGCTAACATGGCCTTGATTCGGATCCCATGATCCCATGAGTAATGGTAAGAACGCACGACAGGGAAGGGCTCAACTGTCACACCAGCTGCCTGGCGGGATAAGGTGCATCCCCAAAAGAAGACAGCGCCCTTCCACAACAAAACAGCCACTGTCAAGAACAGGGTTGCGGATGTGGCCTCAGCTGTCCGATAATTAGACCATTTTCATCTCCCGCAACTTTCCAGAGTCCAAGTCTGCCCCAGAAATAACAATAAACTGAAACCCCTGATATAATTTTTAAAGACATGCCACGATGTTTGTACGACAGATCGCATGGCGTATGCGATGACCTGGCACCAACGCACAGCATGCACCGCTGCACCGCTGCGCCGTGGTGGTGCCGTGCGTCGTCGTTGGGCAGACGATCACCATTGACAAGGAAAGACGGGGGTGGGCAGTGAATTCAGGGAGGGGTGAGCAAGGGCACCCAAGGTCACGCCTCTCCCGTGTCAGCATGCGTGTGTGATTTTTCGTTATTACTCTGACACCGCACCGCCGGCAGTACCACAGTCCACGCATCCGCGTTAAACGAACACAGCTTCCTTCCAAGGCCCGCCAACAATCAAACGTCGCCATCTCCAACTCATTCGTCTCCCAGCGCACAGTCCACGAATAGCCCTTTTGTGAGGACAGAAGCATCTTTGTCGTCTCCCCTCCAAGCCTGGGTGAGATCGCAGTCGAGACCTCCTCTACTCCTTTTTTTACACGTTCATTCGTGCTTCCCAACCTTCCCACCCCGCACGCTGCTGTTGCGGTGCCTCATTTCCCTCTCCTTCCCATTCCAACAATCATCATTGGCCACCGTTGTTCCTGTTGTTTCTCTTGTTTCTCTTGTTTCTCTTGTTTCTCTTGTTGGTCTTGTTGTTAGTAGTCGTTGCAGGTCGTTGCTTCTCCTTCGACTTCATTCTACAACTACGCAAGCGACAGCAGGCTATTGCCGCATCGCCCTTTTCCCCCTAGCTAGTTCGACTCTTTCTCTCCACAGCCTGACCTGACCTGACCTGACCGACTGGCTGACCAAAGCGTGAGCGTGGTCTGTCTGCGGGGGTGTGAATGGTCGTCCCTGACTACAATTGACTACAAGAACGACAGCACCTGAACAACAACACCCGAACCGCCATCCGCCGCAGCTGGCAGCAGCAACAACGCCTCAAAACAAAAGCCTACCCGAATACTTGTATATTTTGTCCCATTTTCCTCCAAAGTCCCATCCGCATATTTCGTCCATGTTTTTTTAGCACCCACAAACACTGCCTCCCTCTCCAACCTCTCCAACGTTACCACCAAAGAAAACCGCCAAAATAGTCTATCAACTGTTGCTTGTTCCCAGCACATTCAGGAATTCATTCCTCCCTCCGTTCCCCCCGTTCATTGCTCATTCCATTCCATTCTCAAGAAGGCTCACCCGTCCCACCGTCCCTTTCTTTCAGTCCTCAATCTTCTCCGTCCATCTTCCCTCCCTCGTTCTCGCCCCATCACTCCCTCCTGCCGCCGTGACCATCCAGACAGCTCCCTCTCATTGTCCGATTCATTTCATTCCTCGCCCACGCATTATTCAACACCCACCCTTCCCTTCTTCCCTCGTCCACTTGAACTCTAAAGCTAGCCTGGCCGAGCAGAAAGTGTGGCAGCTTGTTTAATAATTTTTTTGACGCCTCGATACTCCCGCCGCCCTTTTTACCCATATCCACAGCTGTCGCCATGCCACCCACCACCCGACGAGGCAACATGTTTGGCCCGTACTTGCTTCTCCAGACTCTTGGAGAGGGCGAGTTTGCCAAGGTCAAACTCGGAATGCATGCCGATACAGGCGAGGAGGTAACCGACGCTAGTGCTTGGCTTTGTACCTTTTTCACGCGATGGGGAGTACAGGTTTTTGATTTTCTTGTTTGTTGGTGGATGGGTGCGTGGCTAGTCCGGGAATCGGCTGCCTGCTCTTATTCTGAGACAGTGAGCCCCAGGCGCACACTGCACTAATGATCCACAGGGTTCACCATGCAGAGGATAATCGCCTTTAAATTTGATACGCGTCCGACTACAGGTCGACCTTAATCCACGGCGCGTCTCTGTCGCCTATGATTGGTGGTCGACCTGGGCGGAGCCAGCTAAAATTTTTATCGTGTTGAAGTACCGCCCCGAAGACGACTCCCTTGTCCCCACCCCTGGCGTCGGGGCACAACTCGAGGAGTGGCTGCTTCTAGGCGTCTTTCCTGTTTGATCAAACTATTGATCATGAACACAACATGGAATATGACCATCCACAGACTCACACATGTGCGCTCACCATGTCTCCCCGCTCGACTGGCGCCAAGAAATCAAAACAAATATCCCACCTCCTGTCTTTTTGACCACATTTGTGCACTCAGTCCTCTCGTAACTGTCCATCGATCTGCATCCTGGCACATGGTTTCTACGTTTCACTCTCGGTTCGACACTAATTAGAGAACGCCCAGAGCTCATCCATATGTGCTGATCCACGTTCCCACCCTCTCTTATCCTGCAGATAAGATACATTGCCCCCTCGTTTTCGTTTTTTGTTTTTGCTCTCCTGCTTGAGCTGCTCCTCTCCAACGAGACCCGTGAGTTTCTTTACTTTTCTTGCTCCGCATCGTTTATCCCTCATTTCAAATTTCATGCACAATGCAGGACGTTAAAACGGAAAGGCGTCTAGAACCAATGGTCGTCAAACAAAAAGCACCTCGCTGTGCCTCACACGGCTCTCTACGGGGGAAAAGTATATAGCATTCTTTGTTGATTCATTCATGGGAAAAGCACGCCAGGGAACCCATGCTACAATTTATTGCCTCCAAATTTTGTGCACCCATTGTAAATAATCAGTATCACAAGCAATGAGTACCATCCATTTATCTTTTGGTTTTCTTGGTCCCTCTGTAGCCCTTCCTTCTTCATCTTCTCTCTTTACCCGCAAGAGAAGATCGCAGGGGGTGTTTTTTATTTTTGTTTTTTTTGTCATGGTTTCAGCGATACCGGCTTGAGCGAACGGTCATAGCATCATGTTGAGCTGCGGTCATGTTTGTTTACTTTGGGTCAGAGCTCATCAGATCAGAGTTGTAGTGAGATGTGGAGGCTGACATGTGCCATGCCTGACCGTCCCCCCCACAGGAGAGATGAATGCGTGCAGGAGATTTACATCATTATATGCAACTACCTACTGTTCTAGGTTGCCATCAAATTGATCCGACGCCAGTCCGTCGACAACACGCCACGGATAAACAAAATCGGCAGAGAGATATCTGTCTTGCGGGTAAGTAAGGGTAGACAGCCAAGGTGTATCATATTTGGGGGCTGTGTCGACGCTGGCCCACAGTAAGGACTGATGATCTTATACATGTGCCACATTGTGGTGGTAAACAAATAGATAATCCGACATCCCAATATCATCGCCCTTTTTGACGTGATTGAAACAGAACGATACATTGGTATCGTGATTGAATACGCATCAGGTGAGAATCCTCTTGTTTTTCTGACTTACGCCCACGTCTTTTTAACGAGACGAAATGAAAGCGATGGCGCTTAATGCTCCGCATGCATCGCTCTCCTCCTTTGTGCTCATGTCCTTCCCCCCTGTATTACATGACCTCATAGGAGGCGAGCTCTTTGATCACATTCTCGCACACCGATACCTGAGGGAGCGGGATGCATGTCGACTATTTGCTCAGCTGATAAGCGGTGTGCACTACCTGCACTCGAAGAACATTGTCCATCGCGACTTGAAGCTGGTATGTACCACAAATAGGTCTTCATCACACGCCCCTGTCGTGATTTCATTCTCTCACATATGATCGGTTTGTTTATTTAGGAAAACTTGCTACTGGACAGGAATCGAAACATCATCATCACCGACTTTGGCTTTGCCAATCAGTTCGATAGTGCCTCAAGAGATCGAGATCTCATGTCAACCTCATGTGGATCGCCATGCTATGCTGCACCAGAGTTAGTTATTAGCGAGGGGCTTTATGTCGGGAGCGGCGTCGATATCTGGAGCTGTGGCGTCATTCTGGTAGGCGCGCGAGAGAAAGGAGCTGTAGGAAAACTGCCTCAGAACCAGCTAACTGACAAGATGTTTTTGTGTGGGGTTCCAACATGGGGGGGATGATGATAGTACGCTATGCTAGCGGGATACCTACCCTTTGACGATGATCCTTCGAACCCGGATGGTGACAACATCAACCAACTCTATAACTACATCCTCGCCACACCCCTCGTTTTTCCAGACTACATTTCGTCCGATGCCAGGGATCTGTTGGGGATCATGCTCGTACCGGACCCTATCGGGCGCTCCAACATGGGGCAGGTTATGGCCCATCGATGGCTTCGGCCTCATGCCCCAATGTTCCAGTATACAGTCGAGGATCTTGAGGTATGCACAAAAGAAAACGCATGCTATCACTATAGTTATCCCTCCCATTCCGCTGACAACATCTCCCAATCCTGCGCATTGTAGGCACAAGCAATGGCCAAACTGAATGGGTTAGAGTGGATTCCACCCAGGCGAGCTCTCCCTGTCGACACTCGACAAGTCCCTCAATATCAGCCTCCAACGGAGATTGCAAGTCGACCTGGTCCACCCCGCCCATCTGCCGACGAGACAATGCCTAGGAGACACACCATTTGGGTCGAGTCTGTGCCAGATACTATCCCAGCATGGGAAACTCATCAAGTTATGGTTCCACATGGTGACGACGGACTTGTACCAATAGCAGATACCTCAATGGAGATTTGCGAGGAGGATTTAGCGCAGGAAATGGACGTCACTCACGACACCAACTTTGATAGCAACCACAGCCATCAACAGAGCCAGCATTATGGCCATCAGCATCATCATCACCATCAAGATCAACGCCGGCACGCTGGTTTAATAGAGTCTGCCGCATGTGAAATGATGCCAATCGATCCAAAATCCGAGCCAGAATTCTTGGAGAATGCATCTGAGGAGCGGCAAATATTGGCTACAGAGGATAACAGCAAGCCTGCTGACGCGGGGCATCCTATTCAAGATGCCATGGACATGTCGTCATCAGATTTAATGACACAGCAAGAAGAGCCAACATCGATGTCCGGGTTTAATGCGTTAGCAACGCCACCAACCTCCTCTCCAGACCAAAGTGCCACTGGCGTCCCACAGACGAAAACCACAAAACGTAACTTGTCTACTGGCCAGGAAGGTGATCAAACGGAGACGCCGGAGGACCACCCATCATCTACAAGTGTTGTATCTTCTGAGGGATCGACACTTGAGAAATCGCCATCCGTCTCACGACGAACCGCCCCCCAGTACACCAGAGCGCGCCCGACGACTATCCACGGCGAGCCCATGCCCCACAATAGCCTTGCACCGTCATCACCGTTCTATGGGCAGAACTTGATGCAGCCTGAACATACCTACCAGACGCCGCTACCATTAGAGAAGATCTCCAAGACCCATGCCCCAGCTCTGTTCCAGCAACCATTGCCTATACAACATATGGAGCAGCTTCAGCCATCGGAGGAGCACCACGTACACACACGACCTCATGCCCCTTCCCAACCTCTTCCTCTCCCACATGCAGAGCCACGTACTCGCCGACAAAGCTTTAAGGTACCACAGGATTCACAATGCCCTGTGATTCCTGCTCGAAGAGATTCCTTAGGGGTGTCGAGGCCTCCCCAATTTTCACTTGCCAATGTGTCTCGGACACAGCCTCATCAGAATGGGCAACATGGACATCATGTACAGCAGACTCGGATACAGATAACAGTGCAAGAGCAGACACAGACACAAGTACCACCATCGACATTCATCGACAACACTCATGCTAGCCAAGGCGGGGGCGGCGGCAGCAGCGCCCATGAAAAGTCACACCGCAAGGGATCTTCATCATCAGGACGTCTCCTTGGTTTCTTGGGTGGTTTGTCCAAGAAGCATGGCGAACATTCAAACGGCCAGCTTCCAGCATTGCCCAAGATGGGTGACGATCCAAGTCTAGCAGATATTGATCAAGAAATTAGGCCGCCTAATGGTGGTCGCCCGCAATCGCAGCCGTCCTCGCTCACGCCTGAACCAGACAAAGGGCCATCCCCAGTTACAACAAGACGGCAGCAGGAGCAACAGCAGATGCTGCTATCCACTTATGAGGCTCAGAAATCGAGTCAGTCTCAACGGGGTAAGAGAAGAAAGACGCTTAGTCTGGTGTCAGGGCCAGGGGATCGACCGCCGCACCATCAGCAACAGCAAATGCAGCAGCAGAGCTTGCACCATCCGTTGACGATGAGACCACCACCACCGCAGCCTATTGTTGCAGATGGGACTATCATGGTTGCAGTGAATGGGCATCATGCGCACGGCGATCGTTCGGCAGGAGCAGCACAGAGAATCATGGGGTGGTTGAGACGAAAATCCATTGGTAAGCCAAAACCCCCCCCCCTGCTTGTTCAAATGTATCGTCGCATTAGTTCTCAGTTCTCACAGCTACTTTTTATACGAATATTCTTTTTCCTGTCATAGCCAAATCTGCATCAGAAAAATCTTCCTTTGATCCGATGGAAGACGTTCGAGTTGCTGGCTCGTCACCATCTCTAGGACTATATAACAGTAGCGCAGCCTATGATGGCAGTGTCAACGCTATGACAGCGATGAATGGAGGCGCCAGAGGCGATGGCGCCATCTCTGCTGACGATACCGAGTCCAATCTAGGGGGAAGCATGTACGGTGTTACGCACACGCCGTCAACTAATGGTGGCACCCATGGAACCTACAATAATGCTGCTGTTGTTCCCGGCAGCAGCGGCGGCGGCCAGATGACTGCTGCGTCCAATATAGTCAGTCCACTTCGGGCTCTAGAGGAAGGCAAAGATCCAAGCCTAGCAGTTTTAATCCAGGCCCTTCCTCCGAACTGGACGGACTCTAAGCTTAAGGTGCACTCTGGAGCAGTGGAGTTGTCGTCCCTGTCGTCTCGCCACCCGGCGGAGATTATGTTTGATATTAAGAAGGCGGTCCTCCGACTGGGGATGGAGATTAAATCGGACTCGGACTTTAAGATAAAGTGCGTACGTCGGAAGCGGAAGATCTCTGCGACAGGGGCAAATGGTGCAACTGCAGTGAACGGAGGAGCTAATGCTACGATGGGTGCTGGTGCCAGCGTTAGCGGTAACGGGGGCGGTATCTCTGTGAAGAATATTTTGCAAGGCTACGGTATGCATCGAAACCAGACCAATTCTGGGACAGTTGGCACCGGGCTAGATGACAACGTTAGCGTCATGTCCAGTAACCAATCGTTGGATCGCGAGGTTTGGGTCTCTACAAAGGGTATTTTCGGACCAAGTGCAAACGCTGTGAACGGGTCTGGCCCAGTCTCGGTAGCTGGATCGGCAACGACTAATGGCAGAAAGAGGAACGCGATCAAGAGTTTGCTGTGGAGGAATAGCACCTCGGTCAGCTTGGCTTCTACACCACCACCATTAGCACCGAATGCTGCCCACAGCTCTATTCCCTCTCTGGTTATCTCACATAGTTCGGGGCATGGGTATGTCAATACTGCTGCGGGGACCGATGCGGGGCCGATTACGGACTCTGTTGCGACAGAGGTGGTTTACGACATGAACAGTCGCCGGGTCGGAAAAATTATGGAGAGTCAGGGGCCCTCTGTGGGAGTTGGCATGAGTCAGTCGACGACCGCGACAACGATTGGAGCTGCTACCATGTCCCCACAACATCGTCATCGTCATCCTCATGGCCGTGAAGGCTCCGACAGCAGTGGCACAGCAGCTGTCGGTGGTATCGACAACAACGCGCATTTTTCTGTACCGATGGAACCGTTGTACGGCGAAGATTCAATCGACAGTGGCGATGAAATCCGGTTCTCGATCGAGCTGTGCCGGATCAAGAACTTGCATGGCTTGTACTCGGTCGATATTCGCCGGATGAAGGGTAATTTGTGGACGTACAAGTTCTTGTACCATGCCGTACTGAACACGTTGAATTTACAAGGGAAAGGAGGGTACCTGACAGGAGGTAGTAATGGTGTAGTAGGTGGAAATGTTGGACAGCAGCTGATGCCATTGATACAGCAGCAACAGCGTACAGGGGGGTTTGCAGTAGCAGTGCAGTAGAGAGAGTAGTGCTCATGATCTAGACATTATTCGCGTCACCAATTCTAGCCTTGTCGCTTCGCAGTCGCCTTTTATTATTCCAACAGAGCATCCTCGCGGGTATCTCGTAATTGCTGAGGTGGTGCTTGAAAATAAAAAGAAGGAAACTACTTTTTTGACAACCCCCTGCACTAAATCCACAATACACTTTTGTCCTTGTGTCCTTGAGCTATCTTTCTTCTAACTTCCTTAATATTGTGTATGGCAAACGGATTGAAGAGTGCCTTCTTTGCAACTTTCACATATCAAGGCATCTCTGGCTCTGCTTTCAGGAGCGACAATGACTCCGTTGGGGTTGAGACGCTGCTGATAAAAATGTGCAAAAAGAATCTTGTGATAAACAAAAAAGAATTTTGATCTATGCAGGGGTCGAACCTGCAATCTCCTGATTCGTAGTCAGACGCCTTTCCATTGGGCCAATAGACCATTTCGATAAATGATAGATTTCTGAATCAATTATATTTCCATAAGTCTAGATAATTCACGGAGTATCACGTGATTATATTCCTACGGCCGATCATAAAAAAAAACGATGAAGGCAGGTACTGGGGGTCCTTGTTAGTCAAAAAAAAAAACGATGAAGGCAGGAACAGAACCCATGACCCTGGGGGTCCTTGTTAGTCAAAAAAAAATGAAGGCAGGAACAGAAACTCTTTCCGATCTACCATTGGAGACGCTACATTTTACACAAACCCCTCTCTACACACACTCCCTACCCTTCCCCGCTAGCGCATAAGAGTGCCAACGACAGTAGCACGCATGTTGCCTGGAAACCAAAAAAATCAGGACCATGATCCGTCGAATGATGGAGAAATGGGACCTAATGCGAAAAAAATGAAAAAAGCAGATGACAACAAGGGCCCTTTCGAAGGCCGCAGTAACAACGGCACTGGCCCCCCGAGTGGAAATAACGCTGCCGGACCGAGCCATTCCCAAGGATCGACGACACCATCGGGCTTCGTGTATCACCCCAAACAAGGACTGAAAGCCATGCAGGCAGCCG
>MU616585.1:0-96336 GCA_025201705.1 Dissophora ornata
AAAAAAAAAAAGAAAAAGAGTCGGTACAACGCCAAGAACGAATGCACGTACGGAAAACTTTATTATTTCGTACGTTGGAATGTAGTCCCTCTTCCTGTTTCCCTGGAGCTGTACCTTGTAACGTGAATACATCCCTTCTTGCTTCCTTGTCTTCCCCTTTCCCTTGCCTCGCAATAGTCCACGACAGAAGCCATCGGTGCTCAGTAAGCATGTATTAAAATTGTTTATTAAAATGACAAAGTCTTGTTACTCAAGACGTCGTCAGCACATTCGCACAAGAAACGACCGTTTCTCCTTCAAGCAAATTGAAAGACTTTTTGAGCGTCCTTGTCCTCAATGCGCGCGCGAGCGTATTCTTCTTTCGCTCTTTTCTTCGCGCGATCGGCATGTAATGCTCGCGAAGCTGCATCCTCCTCCTCCTCTTCACTCGAAAGCCTTTCCAATTTCCCTATCAACTCGTAGACACAGACGCCATGAGCCTCAGAACAGCAGGATCGAGCACAGCAATGCCATCCAGAGTTGGTCGATGTTCTTCAAGTTTCTGCAATGCTGTTGTCATTTCAAGTGTAAGTAAGTGACAGTCGGAGACATGTTCTGTGCATTCTGAAGGAATATCCGTATTCATAGAATTTGACGACATCAAAAGGCCACCAGATACTTTAGACATTTGAGAGCCTGCTGAAACTTCGGTACCAAGGACCTCAGACACCAGTTCGACAAGGAACAAAGGAGAACCCACAAGTGCATCCGGTAGATGTAAACTCGTTGGCTCGTTGGCTACAGCCGAGTAATTTGGAACGAATACTGTTGAGGCGTCCACCTACGAACTGGATAGTCTTGTTTGAGAACGAGTTCTGGGGCTATTGACGGATGCGACCATAGCTGGACCAATGTGGGACACTTCTCTTAGGCAGACTGATTCAGGCAGACATGTCAAAAAGGCGTCGTGTAAATCATGGTGGAAATGTTATTGAACAACAATGGTACAGGCGATGCCAAATCTCAATCCTCTTCATCTGCAAACTAATCGTGATAGCACTACCTCTACCATAACCAAAGCCTTGGCAAACGGAGCCTCGACTGTCGCCCTCCATACTTGCACAGCGTCCCAATGATATAAAATCCTGGATGGCGCTTCAGCTTCCTGCATTGGGTGCCGACATACTCCACATACGAACGATAGAATGAGCGCAAGGACTTTTTGCTCGGATCTTCTGACTGGAGAATGAATTCATTAAAGTTCAACATTGTCGTGAAGAAAGTTTGATACAGGAGAGGAGACGCGCGTTTTTTGGTTTTTTTTTCAGCGTCGTGACACAACTCTTCATCACTTCGTTTTTGTGTAAACTGGCTGCATTGTGAAATGAAGGCATGGTCCTAGACTACCGGCCGGATCGATGTTCACTTTGCGCGTTATGTCTCCTCTGTAGAAGTAGACTGCCAAATGTGTTTGTTAACAAGCGAAATTTTTTTTCCTTTACGCTGCCTGGCAAATCTTACTCCCCCTACCCTACACATCTACACGTTCCACTTTGTAGTCAGCTCAGATTCTGACATGGCGCAAGGGGTTTACCACCCAAAGAATGCTCTACAAAATGTACGCGACTACCGCTGCGCTCAAATGAGAGGCACTCTATGGGGGTGCCGAACGACACGATTGGCCTCGGAAATTCAATTTCAGGGCTGAGCTGTATGCCGCATATCAACATTGCGGGCGCCATACAGATGGTACACATATCTTGAGGGATATTGCACGGTACAAAGAAAGTTTTACCAACAAAACTAGCTTTGAGAAGCCCACTCAAGCGTAGCAAAAGGGAGACCGAACAACTCCATTGAACAATTGAACAAGGGGCTTACTACGGATAATTTGGTGAATAAAGAGCCCGTGGCTTTTTTCTTTGTCCATTTCTTTCCCACGACCACTAAAACGAATTCTCCCTCTATTTTTTTTTCATTCCTCAACACATTCACATTCCAAAAAAAAAACGCACAAAATGGTTTCCAGCATTGTTGTCTACGGCGGTTCCGGCGCTCTTGGTCGCGCTATAGTCTCGGCCTTTATTCAGAAACAGTGGGTAATCTACCTCGTATTTGCTTACAGCTCTTGCCTCTCTCGCACAGCATTGAGCGCAATGAACCATGCCTAACTCTCTGTATCTTACGCTAACGTGTGTGCCCATGTAGGCAGTGACCTCGATCGATTTTTTCGCCAACCAGGAAGCGACAACTAACATTCTGCTTGAGAAGAACGACTCTTTGGCAGAGCAAGGAAAGCGTGTCACCGGTGCTGTAAGCGGACAAGTCGACGCGATTGTCTGTGTTGCAGGAGGATGGGCAGGCGGTAACGCCGCTTCCGATGGTAGGAAAGCTTTCTTGTTTAGTAATGGTGAGGCAAGTAGGACGTCTGCTAACAGATGCTACTACTGGATCCTAATTAGAGCTGTTTGAAACCTCGGAGTTAATGTGGAAACAGTCTGTACACTCGTCCTTGGTTGCGGCCCACCTCGCCTCCAAATCTCTGAAGTCGTGAGTGCGCCTCTTTTCTCCATGACCCGATGTTTCTATGTCTCTGGCCCCAAATCTCTGAGGTTTTAATTGAACTGTTGATAATCTAGGGGTGGTCTGTTGACATTGACTGGTGCATTCCCCGCTCAGAAAGGCACTCCATTCATGATTGGATACGGTATGGCCAAGGCCGCAGTCCACCAGCTGGTAGCAAGCTTGGCAGGCCCTGACTCTGGAATCCCTGCGGACGCCAGAGTCAACGCTATTCTCCCGTAGGTGGAACACAATGCTTTTGTTTTCCAATCAAGATGGTGCTTACATCAATTTGTCACTAATTTCCATTTTACACAACGAATAGCGTGACCCTTGATACGCCCATGAACCGTTCCGGCATGCCCAATGCTGACTTCTCCTCGTGGACTCCTTGCTCTGAGGTTGCTGAGTACGTAGGACTTTCGATTCCTTCATGACGTGTATATTGATCAGGAGCTTCATATCTGTTACTGATATTTTGTTTATCCTTAACAGGACAATCCACGCATGGGCGACAAACGCGATCCCGGTTACCTCAGGCAAGCTGGTCGAGATTGTGACCAAGGACAGCAAGACTACCTACACCGAGAAGTAAAATCAATGGCTTTTAAAAAGCGCACACAACATATTCGCGCAGTTCGCGAACAAGCCCATACCATTAAACATCCTAGTAACATGGCGACCACCAAAACTTCAAAGCATGAACCCAAAATCATCGATGATGTATTCAAGCTATCCATCGCGGAGCATGCCTCTTATTTGGAACGTCTTCATCATATTACAGTTGTCCCAAAGGACCTGGACACAACCGCAAAGTCGCGAATGTTAGCCTGTCAATTCATCAACTACAACGACCCAATTCTGCCAGCGTAGAAACGACATTGCAGTTCTCTCTAATGCGACCACACAGAACTCATCCCTGATTTATTTACTCACAGATGGCAAGGCAGGAAGAGATTGTGGCTCGAGCCACCTATTCAGGCAACAATACATGGTACTTGGGTGATAAACTTTAATGTTGTAGCGCTCAACTGATTGTGAGGAAGACTATGTGGTGGTTGAATCAAGAGGAGTGCGGACAGGAGGAAAGCGAGTATCTGAAGTCCCTGGAGGAGCATGGAGGGAGGTGGGAGGAATAGTTCCAGGACTGGACACCGACACCCAAAGGAACCCTCGCCATGCCCATCGGCATCGCTCCACAGACTCTGTGGAACCTTGCATGCTTCTCTCCATAAAGTGAAAGTCTCTTTGCGCCGCTGTCATGGGTTACGGCCCTTAAGCCATCCATGGAGTGAGTCACGCTGTAATTATTGCGGATGTTTCATCGATCGCATCCATCGTTTTCCTCTTCCATCCGTCCATCCCATCCATCCTCCGCCATCCCCCACCCCATCCATTCCCCACATCCGTCCCAAACCATCCATCCGCACACCTGCGCCAGACATCCATCCATCCACTGAAAGGCTACCTCTGCCTCCAAGGTTCGTTGTTTCTACCATTGATGTAATCGCTGGTTACCACCCTCATTGAGCTGCTGCTGCGCCAGCTTTCCCTGATATTCCGTTAAACTTTGGTACCTTGTGCCTCCGCCCCTGTTTAAGCACCCACAGACCTGACGGCTGGTGGCGCGGAGTTGTAATATGTTGAGAAGATGGTGGCAAAGCCCATCTATCTTCTTTCCATCTTTCATCCTTCCGCAGTGATGATGATGATGTGATGATGTGATGTCGCACTCGTTTGTGTGACGAATTGAGGTCAAAAAGAAGGCTCCACTTCATACTTCAGATGTATAGACATGTGATCGTTGGATACACAAGGCCACGCGGGGGCCAGATATCCTCGTATTTGCGTATGCGGAAGGTCGTTTTATCCCTTCGGTTACACTGTATCCTATCCCCCATCTGCGCGCTCCCATCTGCGCGCTCAACAGTTACACATAATTCAAGCTAACCCTCACTCTATGACTGTGTAGATCATATCATCACTCAGTATCAACGCAATGGGTGATACCGCAAACATCGACCTCGATTCTATCATCGAGAGATTGTTGGAAGGTAGGGAATTTTTGACTAAGATCCAGCTTTTCTGTCTCTACGATTCATAAACCTCTGCAACGCGCTCATTAAAGTCCACTTTATCTGTCTTCTCCAACAAAGTTCGTAGCTCGCGTCCTGGCAAGCAGGTACAGCTAGGTGAGCATGAGATTCGATTCCTGTGCACAACAGCTCGCGAGATCTTCATGTCCCAACCGATTCTGCTGGAGCTCGAAGCCCCGATCAAGGTCTGTGGTGATGTCCATGGCCAATACTACGATCTTTTGCGTCTGTTCGAATACGGCGGATTCCCTCCCGAAGCCAATTACCTCTTCTTGGGCGACTATGTCGATCGCGGCAAACAGTCCCTTGAGGTGATCTGTCTTCTCTTTGCTTACAAGATCAAGTATCCTGAAAACTTCTTCATCCTCCGGGGCAACCATGAATGCGCGAGCACAAACCGAATTTACGGGTTCTACGATGAGTGTAAGCGTCGCTACAACATTAAGTTGTGGAAGACGTTTACGGACTGCTTCAATTGCCTCCCCGTGGCTGCAATTGTTGATGAAAAGATCTTTTGCATGCACGGGGGACTTTCACCCGATCTCTTGAATATGGAGCAGATTCGACGAGTTATGAGACCAACGGACATTCCTGACACTGGTCTTTTGTGTGATCTTTTGTGGTCGGATCCTGACAAGGATATTACGGGTTGGGGTGAGAATGACCGCGGTGTCTCCTTCACGTTTGGTCCTGACGTCGTGAGCAGATTTTTGCAGAAACACGATATGGAGTTGATTTGTCGCGCGCATCAGGTTGTCGAAGATGGATACGAGTTCTTTGCGAAGCGTCAGCTGGTGACGCTGTTCTCTGCACCCAATTATTGCGGAGAGTTTGATAACGCCGGTGCTATGATGAGCGTCGATGAGACATTGATGTGCTCATTCCAGGTACTTGTTGTGAAAACATCTGAGCGACTTGTATTTTGCTTTATCTCCCCTGTTGATACTGACGGTGAGAGTTTTCTCTGCTATGCTTTCTTTGTTATTTATCACTCGCAAACAGATCCTAAAACCGGCAGAGAAGAAACCCAAGTACTCATATAGCGGTCTCGGCGGTGCTACACGCGGCAAGAAGAAGAAGGAAATGGCCAAGGTCACGTAACTATTCTAGACGACGAATAGATAATACGAAGACTTGATACATAAAAACGTTAGCAATACCCTTTCTCTGGACAGCCCGGCATATTTATAATGCTCACACGAGAGGGTGTTACCTGTTCTAATGCTTCGCTGGTAGCCTGCGTCGAGACGCTTTCAGTTGGCTAGTCTCCAGCTAGACCATTGGTTTTGTAGGAGGGACATTTGCTGCTTGCCAGGCATTTTTCTGCCGAACCAACAGCGTGAGGAAACTTTGACTGTTATCAGCTATCATGAGCCAGAAGGAGTCGTTGGGGCGTCACCACAGACAATGAAAGGGAAAAGAACAAAAGCTGTCAATCCTGTCAATAACGTGGGTGAGTATTACGAGATTTTCACTTTATGGAGAAGAGCATGATCTCCCACACAAATGAAGAGTACGCGTGGCACTTTTGTGTTCTTCTCATCTTTCATTCATTGCAGTAACCTTCCTACCCCTTCTCAAATGCGCGTTTCCATTCTTACCGATCAGGGTGATATCCATACAATCGAGGTCGACTCCCAAATGGAGCTCGAGAACATAAAGGCTCTTCTCGAAGCAGACGTATGTCGCCCATTGTTTCTCTCCTGTTTCTGCTCTCTTGGGAGAGGGTTTTTGCTGTGCCTGTTGACGTGTAGCGAGCTAACGTCATTCTCTCCGATACAGTGCAACATCCCAGTGGATGAACAGGTCCTAATCCATAATAACGTGGAGCTTCAGGACCCTAAATCGACACTCGAAGCCAACAATGTCGCCCCAGACGATATCTTGACCCTCCAGAGACGTTCTAAGAAGCAGCGCACCACTAACATCGCTGCCATTGGCGGTGGAGCCGAATCTGGGCCCTCTATCCAACCAGGCCAGATTTCTCAGGGAGGAGGTGATCCACATAATGCAGAGCAGATTCGTCAGCACATCATCAGTAATCCTAGCATGCTTCGCCAGCTTCAAGAGGTATAGGAAACTTGTGTGTCGTAGCATGAAGTCAGCAATGCTGAAACGTTTTGAACAGGCGATGCGTGGACTGATAATGGGTGTTTAATGCAACGATTTTACGTTAGACACAACCTGAGCTCGCAGCTGCAGCTCAGAATGATCCCAATCGGTTCCATGAGATGATTCGTGAACTAGATGTACAGAGACGAAGCGCGGAAATGGCCCGTGTTCGAGAAATTGTGGGTTGCTTTTTAAATTTTATATTTGCTATTGTTTCGCTGCTTGCGATCTCCCAATTTCGCAACACTGTACTGAAGTATTTTCCCTCTCGTGACAACAGAACCAATTGAACGCAGATCCTTTTGATCTTGAGGCACAGAGGAGGATTGAGGAAGCCATCAGGCTTGAAAACGTTGCAGCAAATATGGAAGCGGCTATGGAGTACAATCCAGAATCATTTGGGCGTGTTACTATGCTCTACATTGAAGCCGAGGTCAATGGACACCCTGTCAAGGCGTTTGTGGATTCTGGCGCTCAAGCCACTATTAGTAAGCTGAACAAATGCAATATTCAGTATTTCCAAATAGGTCCTTCGCTGGATGCTGATCACTGGCTGACACTCAATTATCGTTAGTGAGCCCCGAGTGCGCAGAAGCGTGCGGAATCATGCGACTAGTCGACAGGCGATTTGCAGGCATTGCACGAGGAGTCGGTGTCGCCAAAATCTTGGGACGTGTACACAGTGCACAAATTCGCGTGGGCAGGGAACTCTTTTTGGCCTGCTCTTTCACCATCATGGAAGGCAAAGGCGTGGATTTGCTGTTTGGGCTGGACATGCTAAAACGTCATCAGGCGTGTATTGATTTGGGGAAAGATTGCTTGGTTATCAATGGCACCGAGATCAGGTTCTTGTCAGAGCATGAGCTGCCTAACAGTGCCAAAGAGAATCCAGAGCTCACATCGGAGGAACTAGCGGCCATTGGCAAGCCAGAGGCCGGAGCTGAGGCTTCGTCGTCGTCTTCATCTTCACAAGACCAGGGGAGTGCCAATCCCAGGTCTGCATCATCCACAGGACCAACCGCAGCCAATATTCGACCTGCAGCCAATCCCCAACCTGCAGCCAATCCAGCCACAGCATGGCCACAGACTGCTGCACCTGCGCCTACCGCACCATCTGCAGGTAAGTGGAGTAATAAGTGGAATATGTGCTGTAAGTGACTCGCGGACTAAGACGACCACTTCCCCTTTTAGGAACATACCCCGAGGAGCATATCCAGACACTGATGGCCTTGGGCGCTACACGCCCAGAGGTGATTGCGGCTCTGGATGCAGCAGGAGGCAACGTCGACTTTGCGGCCAGTTTCCTGTTTTGAAGTCCTGCGAAGTGATCACAGGCAATACAAAGGGACCATAGTAAATAAATGAGATTATTATTGATTGTCGTTCCATTGAGCAAAGCGAACACAAGCTACGTTTTTAGCATAGCATGCTCTGGTTCAGAGCTTGGTAACGTGGAGGACGGAATATCAACGCTTTCGATACTCTGATTATTTTCCGAGCCAGACATCACTGGCGTGTCGCTGGCGCCTAGTCTGTCTTTCTCAGCTTCGCGCGCTAGGCCATGCTCTTCTTCATCGTCTTGCTCAGATTCATGCTCAGATTCGCCATCACTATCCGAGGCGCACGAGCTGCTTGAACTACGATCCATCAGTGCACATCCCACCACATCTCCACTAATTGATATCAGCGCATATCCTTGATTCTTGACGCTTTCCTGAAAGAAGCTCTCGTCAACACGCAGGCCAACAATCGCATCTCCACCAAGTGCTGCCACGTGCGATCTTGCCACTGCCTGAATCTCCATCAGGAACACATGTACAAAGCCACCCATTCCGCTCGAAACCGTCGTGTCATGCAAAATGTGAGTCTCTTTGACAAAGTGTAGAGAGAGCTTGCCCAAGTAACGAGTCGGCGTCCTCCCAGGAATAAATGACAGGGGTGTCATCTCAATAAATGGTCGATCTGCAGGCATCATTGGCAATAGCATCACCCTTTTAGACTCCTCTTGCCAGTCTTGCTGATTGATCGTAGACGATATGGACTGATGTCGGTTGTGAAACTGGAATCCTGAATTCGTAGTCCCTGTCCCAGTCATCCTCTCGCTGTTGTAACTTCCATTGGAAGAGCTTGGTCGATTAACCGGACTTTGCGGTGGGGCAAGGCTCGAGCTGTTGACGGACAATGTCTGAGGCAAACTGTCCTGTGGACTGTATATCCCCTGACGAATAGGGGTAGTAGGTTCGCTATCCGCAATAGGGAAGTAGTTGAAGTGGTCTCTCGCCGGAGTCGTAGGAGTCACCGCTGAGGCAGATTCAACGACCATATTGCTGGACGTTTGGGCCATCAATGGATGAGTTGGTACAAATCCAGCATGAAGATCCGCAAGTGTGCTAGTGGGTGTTATTGACTGCGATGAGGATGGTGTTTGTCGCGGGGATTCCGATATTTGACACTCGTCCATATGGAAAACCATTGAGTCCTCAACAGGCGCCACCCGTGATTGGCTATCAGGAGCACTGAATGAGGCTCCATTATCTGACTCAGACCTGGAGCGGCTGGTGGAGAGCACAGCCGAGCTTGACATAGATTTCCAGGGAGAAAGGGTGATCGGTATTCCAAGAGGCTCCAGAGCATCTGTCTGGCGCTGCTGTCCAAGTGCAACTGCCGTCAGCTGAATTTGCACCTCGTTCGACCTCGGTAGCTGAATATTGTACGTTATACCCGCCAAGACACAGTCAGTGAAATAAGACAGTCGAAAGCGAAGATCCTCGTAGATAGACCGGAACAGTGCGGCTAGTTGTCGATTGGGGTGGTGGGATATCATATTGATGTGACCCTGCTTAACGGTTGTTATCAAATGAGCATTGTCAGGTATCATGGGGTCAGTGCTGACGAAGTATGGGTGGTTGGGCAGGGTTTCGGTGCTGCACAACAAGAAGCCGTCTGTAAAGACAGGGTCCAACAAAACCGCCATCAAGTCCTCGTCCGCATCGTCATCGATCTGGATCACAACATTTGTTTGGTAGTTGTCCTTTTCGGCTTCATCCTCAGAGTCTGAACTCGATCCAGAACTGTCGTCATCGACATGTCCCGCCGAAATGTTGTCTACCAGAGCCGGTGATACACCTGGATCTCCATCCTCCAGTACCCGCAGCTTTGCAGCCTCCAAATTCTTCCGGTTCGTTTCCGAAAGTTCCATAATTTTACGCTGCATCTCCAACAGTTTTTTGTCCTCCTCATCGATGACATCCAAATTTCTCGAAATCCTGAGTGCTGGTGGTGTTGGTAGAGCAGACAGATACATTGCAGTACCACAGGCAACAGCGACTATAAGAGAGTCTCCCACTGCGAGTTGAAACCGCAACCCGAAGATGGCGTTCAGTCCATGGATCTTCAGTTTGTACATGAGTTGTCGGTGCAAGTCATACTCCACGAACGGGATCGCATCGCTGACAATTGTTGCATTCGACTCGCCGTCCTTCCTTTTTTTGGCGCGACAGACGTGCGCTTCTACGAAAACGCTTTGTCCAATCACGCCTAGTTCTGCTGGAGGCTCCACAGTGCTGAGTAGGATTTCCGGAACATACTTCTTCTTGCACTTTTGACACTTGACGAGACTCATGGGGAAAGGCGAGGACTTGCGGTGGAAAGGGATATGACACATCCTGCAGGCTAACAGGCACCATGGAACACGTGAAGTTAGCTCTCGCCATATTTCAAGTCTCTTTTACAACAAGGTGTACGTGTTTATATGTTTCAGTAAGCTTCTTACCAGAGGGTTGTTTCTTCTTGCTTTTGCGCTTCGCTAGCATGTCCATCCACTGTTGCTCCTTAATGGAATTCTGGATGCTTGCTTTAGCCCCAATAGATGTAGAGAGGGTGTCCAGAGGGTTATCATATGACCGACTGATACTGCCTGACCGAGACAAGTTTCTGTTAATATTATCAAAAAATCCTGGTGTGAAGGCCGTCATATCCAGGTTAGCCGCCGTTCCAACTGCAGACAGTACAATTAGCTCGTCGTTGATAGTGGCCGCTTCTTGGTATCCGATGACATGGGAGCACCCCAGAACTCGCGCATGAGACTTGATCTCATCCCTCAACTCGTTCCACCAAGCATCGCGTGTTTCCACATCATCATTCTCAATTAACTTGACAGACCGGGCACTCACAATACCGCCTAGATTAAAAACAGTTCCAGGTGGAAACTCGTGCAGCGTGAAAATTTGTTGCTCGAGATATTTGTAGTTGTTGATGCTGTTCTTAGCTCCGCTAGCGATCGACGGAGCAGAATCAGCGCTGCTACTGCTTTCACTCGAAAAGGAAGAGGCAGCACCCCGTTGTGTCGATATAGGTATCATATTCTCCGAATTTAAGCCAGTGCCAAGCGGACTCGAGTCCTGCTCTGTTTCGACAGCTGATAGGAGAAATTCTCCGTCATTTGGTACAATCTGTTGTGTTTTGTCGTTGAACGGGGTCGTCGAGTTTGAGACAAGGGCGATCTTGACCGCTGTTCCAACTGCTCGGGCAGTAATAGCATGCTCCTTGTTCTCAAGATCGAAGCATTGCTGATATCCCAAAACAGCATTGCCTCCCATCTCCAACGTTTCCTTGCCGAGCAGTCGGCGAAGTTGACCTGAGAGTCGGAAAAGAAGTCTTTGGCGAGCTTCATTTGATGACCGCTGAGTACGGAAGCTGTCGCTCCAATGGTACTCGGGATCATCCTCGTTAACAATCGCGTCAACGAATCCGTGCATTGCCACAATCTGATACCCCGCAGGCAAGGACGTGGTCGAAAAGAACATAATTCCTGCCGAGGAGTCCTTGAATGGGTTGACGTCGCCAAAAAATTGGAGCTTGACTTGGACGTTGACCTCTCCTCGTACTCCGCGGATGGTGTCGTAAATTGGAAACCATCCTGCGATCTGCCACGGGGAGTTGACGGGCAAGAGGGGGTTAAGGTCTATAAAGACCGAGCCGACAGAGTCGTTTGCAGTGATGGCGTCGTAATCGAGAAGCTTCAGCTCCAAAGGTTCGTTTTGCAAGTCTGCATCATCGGTAACTTCGAATCGAAAGTCCTACATTGAGTCGCGCATTTCAAACAAATATTCATGAGTACCCAAGCAAGGTTACAGTGAAAAATGCGTTGCATGGAGTGCAAGCTTACTTCGTTCCAGACTGGATTGAGTGTCTTACGGCAAACAGTCGTCCGCTGGGCCTCAAAGTCAGCAAAACGGACCTCGACATAGGCATCGGTTAGGTCGGAGGCCTTGTCCATGACTGGGAGATCCCTGGCGCCGACGACCCTAATCTTCAAGATACATGGCATGTTTTGGCGTCTTGCAGTGGTGCGGGTTGGACGGCTCAGGAGCAAAATAAGGAGCAGTAAAATATTTGATTTTGATTTTTTTTTAAAGGCGACGTCCACGACCTGTCGCGTTTGACCGAATACTACACAGAATCACCATTGATCAGCGGTCGATGAACAAAAGCCCACTACAGCGGGATGTAATTGCAGCTGCTGGGACTTGAGACTCATCTCACACATAACACCTATTAAATACGCGCGCCATGGCCTCACAAACAGGAACCAAACGAGGAACTGCAGTCATCAGAGATAGAGTATGCCACCTCGACGATTCACACGTCTCCTCAGCCTGACTGTATCCCTCGCGCTCTGGTGTCCTGATAACGACGACAGGTCAAGCCTTGCACTCAGGTTTCGGGAAACAAAGTATCAAGCCCTCGACCTGAACTCTGTGCATATGCACTCGCTCATGGATGCAGCCTCACACATCGACAACTACTTTGAGGAACTGAGGCGGCTTGAATACCCAAACGAGCTGATATCACTGGGATTTCATGTCTCCACCACTGCAAAGAATTCGTCACAAATATCGACCCTAGTCAAGCAGGCGTCGTACAGAATAGTACTAGTACGTTGACCTCGACTTTGACAGACGAGTCGTGGATATTATATTATGGCTAGATGTTGACATGTTCAATTATTCCCCAGAACTCACAATCGACCTGATGGAACTTGACAAAGATGTGGTGGTGCCAATTGCTTTCGTATCGAAACTGGCTGGCTCACGGACAGGAGCATTTCGTATGATCGCAACAACTATACAGGTTGAGACCACTAGATCCATCGTGAACCAACGCGTCCTAGATGAAGACGAGATTCTCTTTGAAGGTACTGGGCTATGAACTGCTATACGCTGTAGTGCAGCATGGCCCCCAACAATTTATTTACATCCGTCTATGAAGGCTACAGGCAGAAACACTCAACTTATCGACAGTCCATGACAGATCTAAATCCAAGCGGCCATAATTCTGTACCGCCCGATGACATTGGAGGCTCTTTCGCCCTGTCAAAGCTCGCGTCCACCGCGCAGGTGTGGAGTCCTCAACACACCCTAATGATCGCGAAATCGAGATGGAGGGCTTCGCAAAATGGACCAAGCTTCAGGAATAATCTGTCTTTGGGCTCCGTATCTGATAATCCAGCATGCGTGACTCCAGAGACCCTCGACGCCTGTTGTTCACAAAAGAAAAGAAAAATCTGGAGCCACATCCGGAAGTCCCCTCACATGTAGATCACTAGAGTTTTGCACTTGGAATTCACTCCCCACAGAGTAAAGTCCACAGGCTCGCGATTGATATCTAACATACAAATTTATGTCTCCAGTTGGCAAGACCTGCTTCGTATACAATAGTCGTCTAGAGTCTTTGGATACGCGACCAGATAGCCACCCCAAGCCCAAAGCAGACTATACTTTGTGAAGAGTAATGGATAATCCAATGCGCGGCATTTTTTTCTGCGTCAAGAATAAAGGTCAAGTTGTCAAAAAACGCTCTTCCTTTAAAAAACAAGCTAAGCCACGACTTGGACACCATTGTTTGTTTGCGTTGAATATTGAATCATCGGTTTAAGCAATGAACATTCATGCCTCCCAAAGCCAAAAAGCAAAAGATTGGTAAGGACATGTCGTCGCCATCTTGCCAAAGCATGGAATTACCTCACTATGATTAATGCTGATCTTTCACAACCATTACAGTGCGCTCAACGATCTCATTGGCCAGTGAAGTCGTCTCTTCGACATCCACTACTCCTGTCAGTGCAGTTGCAGCCAGAAGGCAACAGCTGATAAATGCCACTAGCAAGACCTCCTCGCCAGAGGAAGAAGAGCATATTCAAGTCGACAATGTAGATGTTGATGAAGACGACAAGGACTCCTTGAACAGTAGTTCGAGCGTAGATAGTGAAGCTGACGACCTCTCAGATCAGGATCTCGATAATGGAGAGGTCGATCTTAGGTCGTCCGTCAGAGGCGCAGTTACCGCGCCCCAGCATGATAGACGCGACCGCAAGTAAGTGGGCTCTGGTTCTGTCTCGTGGGTAGTCGTTGCGCGAGTTTGATAAGTTGCATACTTACCATCGTATTACTCCATCCCACAGAATTTTCCTGGACCCGCTTTCAGTCTCTACTTTCAAACCTACACGGTATAACTTTGCTTATCTCTCTAACCCTGGCGAACCTGACTTGATGTTAGTTGGAATGAGGAGAGGAGAGGTACGTACGATTGAAATGCAAGTCTTTGTGGCGAATGAATCAAGCCGTATACAGACATCCTTATATTTCGTCACTATCTTGCAGACAATAGTATTTCAGGGGTGCGTTAAGGTTATACCCCTAATCGGACAATCAACAGTCTTAGGGCATATCATGTCGGGCACGGCAGAAAGGAGGTCCGGATCGAAAAAGCTGGCAGGGAGTTCATTACCGCGGGAGCTTGACTTATCATCCGTCTCAGTATTCCCTGTTATCTCGCCTCGGACTCATGCACTCGCAGTAATTGAATCCATCTGCCTCACAGGACCACAAAGGGGAGCACTAGTGTCCCAAAGACCGGCGTCGACACGCCTCGATCTGAAGACGCAATTGAAGACATTGACTGGACAGCTGGCATTAGACGACTTCGATTCAGTGCTTGCGATTCAGTCATCTTCAGACTGTGGGATTGTCGGAATTGAGAAGGTGGTACCGCTTTTCAAAGGCATCCTTTCAATGAAGCAAACGTCGCGACTTCGAGGAACAGAGGAAGAGGAAAGACAATTGCAATTTCGCTTCGAAACCTGTGTCAATGGATTCCATCCGATATTAGACCCTACAGACGGCATTGCAGCACTAAAACTACCGCAAAGTTGGAAAGATGCGATGCAGGCGCTGGTGGAGGCTACTGTGGACGAAAATGGAAGGCGCGTCAAGCGGCCACCTGTTTCAGTTGTGTGTGGGGGTAAGAAGATGGGCAAATCGACATTCTCGCGTCTGATACTAAACCGTATGCTGAACAGGTAACGAATGCGGTGGCTGGAGTGCGGCTATGGTGCCACATATAGACTTGATTCATAACCGTGCTACTTTTATGTTCTCGTTGTCAAAAGGTATAGGAAAGTTGCGTTCATTGAGTGCGACATTGGGCAATCAGAATTTACGCCGGTCGGGATGGTGGCACTTCATATAGTGGAGACACCGGCATTGGGGGCACCCTTCACGCATCCGCGACAGCCATATCGAGCTTTCTTCGTCGGAAATAGCACGCCGAGGGATGACCCAGACTACTACATGGCATGCATTAAAGAGCTGATCAAGACCTACTACGGCGAGGTTTCTCACACTCGGTGTTGGGCGGACATGGACGACGACTATCACAGCGATGAGGACGACGACGAACATATTCCATTGATCATCAACACTCAAGGATGGATCAAAGGCACCGGATACGACTTGCTGCTTCAGCTCCTCGACTATACTGGGCCTTCTCACATCTTTGGATTCCACTCTCCGTCCCTAGGGGACTCTAATTTACCGCAGTCTTTCTTCTCCACTCTGAAAGAGCAGGCTATGATGTCAGGGCACCAACACCCTTCCTTCTATTATGTCGCAGCAGTAGTTCTCGGTGAAGACAACACTCTCTCTCCATTTACGAAATATCACCCAGCCGATCACCGTGCTCTTGCGTTGCTGTCTTATTTTTACTTAAAGCAGGGGGAAGCAGGTGGACTGGGAATAGGAGATGGAGGCAGTCTGACATGGGATTTTAACCAGGCGCTGGTGGTACGGCGGCCCTGGTGTTGGGACTGGAGTCAAGCGAAAGGCGTATGGATTTTGTTTGACCAGGTCCCAGCAAGCCAAGTTCTACACGTGCTTAACGCCAGCTTAGTAGCGTTAACAGGCGACAAGGAGAATCCGGATAGTGATGACGACTCGAGGCCAAGTGCGATTAGCCAGCAACAATTTGCATCAGCGAACGGTGTTTCTGGACGAACTACATCGCCACTAAACTACTTTCCCCTGGGACAATACCCTCCCCCGCCACCCGAACATACCACCTGTCACGGCCTAGCTATCATCCGAAGTATCCAGCCATCCACACATACGCTCCATATCCTCACCCCTATTCCGCAATCCAAGCTGAAAAAGTGTAACGGCATCGTTAAAGGCGCGATTCACATGCCTCTTCACGCGAATTTGGATCACAACGAGGAAAACAACGGCGTTCCAGGCGTTGCAGGCGTTCCGTGGAAGAAAGTACCGTATTTGAACTACGAGACACCTGCAGGGACCTACACCTCTCAGTCGCCCTCCGGGGTTCAGTCGCCCCGTTTAGGCTTGACGCCAGTTATGAAGATCATCGGCTCTGACGCAAAGGTTACACGGAAGAACCTTGGTCGCAAACGTTTGCAATGATTTTAATAGTTTGCATAGAAATACACTTTGCTTTATCACAAATCGAAAGAGACATGGCCGAGCTGCATTTTTTCAAGGCTGACTTGACCTTGGAATTGGGAACTAAAGCCACCCGGAAATGGGAGGCAAACAACTATACAACTGATGAGACAGTGTCCAAAGCAATGCATGACAGAGGAAAGCAAAGTCTTAGTCACGCGTTTTTAATCCTTTTGCAAGCCAGTCGTTCAGCGCTTCGAAAGGCCACAGCAGACTTTGAAGGGGAAAGTACGTGAGCAGCACATCGGCTGTCTGCGCCGATATCATCTAAAGGGAACTTGCAGCCAAATGCGTACACCAATCTTATGGAGAATATCTAATGACAGGACATAGGTGTGATTTCTGACTTTCATCTCGTACGTGGAGGAAACAGAGGATGGAATACGGGGTGAACTTTCGTTGTCGAGGATGCAAAAAGTTCGCAGGCCTTTGCTGGACAAGGGCAATAGTAACTCTTCGGTCAGCACTACTTATCTATGAGCCGTTTTGCGCAGTCAGATGGACTTGATACCACAACGGATTCTAACATGTTTACGAAGGTGTGCACTTGTAAGCTATGATATTTACTGTCGTGATGTTGAAATCGCAATTACAAATTGATCATCTCTTTATTTTCACCAATAGAAGCGACAATCGACTGGAGTTTAGTATGGTCAAGACACTCGTCAAAACCATCTGCCATGACAAGTTCTCAGACTCGTCCCTTGAGGCAATCTACAGGGGCATGGCTATACAATTTTCCTGCAAGCCCTTCCACGTCGAAGAGCTGGATTTCGTGGACACCCGGCCATGGTTACTCGCACTCTACGACTGGATAAGGAACTGGAGTGGTCAATCCACTTCCCTGGAAAAGAATGGGCATGATATTGCATGGATGTATCGCATCGTTAGTGACTTTCTCTACGAGATCACGATCTCCTCTTCCTCCGCCTTTCCAGAATACGCGCAAGACCTTTACAAGCTTTAACTCGGGGTCGTTGACATTCTCTCCAAGGTCTTTCTGGCCACAGCCCCATTTTATTCCAGACCACAGCAGGGTACAATAATGGGTCATGGTGCTGCAAGTTGCCTTTTGCAACCCGCAAAACACCAAGGATCCTGTGACAGACATGCCATTTGCTGGTCACAATGGTGCTGATTTGTCTTGTGGATACTCAGCGGCGTATCAAGAGCCATCGTTCGCCTCCTCCTGGACCACAATGAGAACAACGAGACAGACATGACCACTGCGGCGTGCCTCATCAATGTTTTCATCATGGCTATGCAAAATCTTGCATCCACATCAGTCAATGCTCCTTCTACGACCCCCAACTCCCATTAGGTCAAAAGGGATTTCATGTACCCTCATAGATCTGATCACCCCTGATCTGGCTGCTGCTGTGACATCCTTCCTCCGTGATGAGGACGTAACAAATGCAAGGGATATTCGTTGCTGATACAGGGTTGCTGATACAGGGTTGCATCCAGGTTCTTTATGCAGGAGCAAGCGTAGCAGCCACCTCTAAAAGGACGTGTCGGGAGGCCATGGACGTTGTACTGTTGGGAATTGGGAGCACGGAGACAGGGATTGCAACAGCGTCCTTGAAGCTATTTGCCATGTCGAGCGCGAAGATGATATCGCCAGAACTGCTGACAAGGAGTAATCTACTGGCTATCCAGAGGGTCTCGAGCGATTGCACGGGTCCGAGGGTTGATATAAAAAAAGCAGTCCGTGTGAGGATAGCACATGAACACCTTTCTCCTTTTTCCCTGCTTTGCACCAAGTCTCATTTCACATGTCTGATACCTTCTTCACGCTTGAAGGCACCGTTTTGCCAGACCTCGGTGCGTAGCAGCAGTCAGCTCCAGAAGTACTTTATATCTGTAGCCACCATTTCCGTCAGAGCAGTAAACTAAAAACATGGCCCTACCGTCCTTTCTCTGTATCCAAATGATTTTCATTTCTTTTGGCACCACTTCTTGCCCCTACGACGCTTGAAAATACTACTAGATGAGCTCATAGAGGCCGTCGTACATGAGCAAAGCCTTATGACGGAGGAAGATGGAGTTGAGCACGTCCTCTTTCCTGTGAGTGCTTGTTTAAGTCAGCTGGGACCCATTTGCGGCATTACAATCTACTTACTATTCCAATAGTCCTTTCACAAGCGGTATATCTGCCCACTTCAAAATTTGATCACTGCCCGGCAGAAAGTTGTTGAACAGGACGACGTACAGGCGGGTCGCACTGATATGGCAAGTTTAGCCAAAGACAAAATGATGTCAGTGAAGCCAGTAAGGTGTTGATTGTGGACTCAGTGTTCTAATGCCTCTGCTTCTCTTTGTGCAATAGCAAGGCTTTTGTTGGCGGGAAGGCGAGCTTGGAAAAAAAGCATACCGCAACTTCATGGACAGGTATGTGAATTGATATTACTCCGATTTTACTGCATCGTTTGCCAATAACGCTTACCAACTCGCATCCACGTCATCTCAACGCAGCATCCAATCAACTGCACACCTGTACTACAAGGGCGCCACAGCGCTTGAGGAGGTATGCTGCAATGTAATTGTTGGGTAACAGATAATGTGTAGGACTATTACTAATCCTATAACGTCTTGTAGAATCGCGAGGTATTGGACTACGATGGCCACGAGTTTTATAGATTCCGATTCACCAACACAGACATCCACTGCAGTCACCACCACCCTCAACTCCGAAATCTTGTCTGCGCGACGTCAAAAAACGATGTTTATTATCTTTGTAAGACAACTGCACCTCACATTTTTCCTAGGAAAGCCCAACATAGACGACCACATTATTCAAACCTCATTCGTCATTGATATCGATAGACAACAACGCGATTGAGCATTGGTGCCCACAGCTCCAGACATCGAAAACCATCCTCGGCCAGCCACTTATGACTTCACGCGCAAGAGTGCCAAATAGGATCACGACCATGGCAGCAATGAATCAGTTTCTGCTAGTGGGCGGCGAGGATGGCTCTTTCACGTTCATGAACTTACAGAACTACGAGGATCCAATCTTCGACTCGTTTACTAATGGCGAGTACATGGAGGTGAATAGCATTGAAATGTCATATTCCAGGACTGGAGGTAAGTCATCAGTGTTTTTATTTTTTTATTTTTTTTACAGAACGCGTGAAAATTGTGCCCATGCTGATTCAAAGCGTGATTTAATATAGCTCCTCATGCATATGTCTCGACAAATGACTTCCAGGTGAAGCGCATCGACTTGACTACACTGGAGACAACTGCAACATTTCCAACAGAATGGTTTGTCAACGTACGTATCAACAACATCGTGCTCACCAGGAGATATGACTTGTCACTGCCTTAACGCCTTATATCGAAATTCTGGTATTTTTCTGAATTTTGAATGCAGTACACCTCGCAAAGTCCAGACCGCCATATGATTGCAGTTGTCGGTGACGACTTGGAGGGTCAAGTTATGAGTACCAACTCACAAGAGAAGATCGCATCACTGAAAGGTCATCAGCGACATTCGTTTTCTGCGGCATGGTCTCCGGATTCGATGATGCTCGCCACTGGAAGCGATGACCGGTCAACTTGTATCTACGATTCGAGAATGATGTTGAACCCGGTCCATATTTTGAGTACGGATATTATGGACTCAGTCAGATCACTGCGATACTCGCCCTGTGGTCGGTATCTTGTGATGGCCGGTAATGCATTATATTTCCAAGTCCGCAAGGTTGGATCGCCGCCGCACCAAAGGGAATGATTCTGACGTTCAAACTTATTCTACGTCTAGAGGATCGCAACTTTGTACATATCGTCGACACCACAGTTGACTATTCCAAGGCACAAAAAATTGATTTTGTGGGTGATATCTCTGGAATCAGTCTGACCCCTGATGGCGAAAGTCTGTTTGTAGGCATGTCCTCCTGTGTCGACTTCTCGTAAGTTTTGTTTTGTTCAGTGGTCAAAGTTTGACACTATTCAATAGATTGCTAATGCGCTTGTTAAAATTAACATCGTAGATCAATTCTGGAGTTTGAGAGACTGCGCCCAAATTGCGAGACGTTTTGCACATTTTAATTATTGGTAGCTTGAAGTAAAACGTGTGTACGTAAAAACTGAAAACTCTATCCAAAGTCCTTCGCAAGAAGCGCTGGTATACGGTTGTTGTTCTTTCAGCGTGGTTGCAGATTTTCTCCGCAATCCGCGTCCTCGTTGCCCTCATCTTCATCGAGCTAGAGCTGGTGGAAATCCGCACATTTTTCACTTTGACCCCCCCATTTTGCATGCCTTCCTGTATCTTCTCCGCCACGGCCGTCGTGCCCCCAGCTGCGACTTTGCTTTGGCCACTTTCAACCGCATAGTTCCTGGGTCATCCTCATCAAAAATGAAAAATTCCATGAGATTGAGAGAATATCGACAGTCTACTCATTGATGTTGTTCTCTGCCTTCAAGACGCTGATCAGGGAACCTTTTTCTCTTGGGCAGACTAAAATACTAGCTCAGGGCGTCATACTCCAAACAGTCATTCCTACATGATCAGAAGAATTGGAAGGTGCATGGGAGAAGCAAGTTCATGACTCAACTGAATAAAGTTTTCCGGAAACACGTACAGTGAGCCCACATATACTTCAAAGTGGTGGAACTGTAGAAGAAAACAGCGCGCATCCGCCACTGCGACCGAATAGTAGCTCTTCTTTCAGCGCTGTAGACGATTCTAAAAGGGTATCAAAGAATCGCCACTAATCCAAAGAGAAGACGACTGCCACTCTCGATCAATGGGAAACAAGGAGACAAGAAGGCTAGGGCCGAGCTACTGCGAACGAGAGCAATGGCGCGTGTAGTGCACACGCATCTGGGTAACACTGTGGCTCCAGCCAACATCGCTGATATGAAAAACATCTCTCATGGCAACCACTGCTCAGGATATCGTCGCGTGCGTCAGGGTATGAATAAGCACGTCGTAATCTGCGCACAGAGAGTTGTAAGGGTTTCGAAGGTCGATCCACTGGCTGGTATGAACAAGTCAACTGAAAGAGTGCACTGATGGCATCCAGGCATCTTGTGATGGGAGGCGTGCGTATGTGAGAGGGAAGTGGGGCGTAGAGAATATCTGCTCACCGACATTTACGGGTGGCATGACACAGGCACTCCTCGTGGAAGACCAAGACAGGATACGAAGGCTAACCAGCTTGTGGTCGAAATTACTTAACGCTACAGGCAGCTGTTGGTTAATGTTGGGCTCGATGTGCCCGCTACCTCAATTCAGGTGTGTCCTATCTACTCACTGAGGCAGGAAGTATCAAGTGTAGACTCAATTCCTCCGCAACACGTCAGAGTTGGTTTCTCGCCTACTCAGATACAATAAAGGATGGTGCAAAGGAGCTGGTGTGCAAATGTTATCGGCTCTATCGACTTGAGGACGGTCCGGCCCTCTAGGCATGACCAAATATTTCTTTTTCTGAATTTTGAACTCCAATCTGCCACCAGGACGACGGATGCGCTTCTTGGCAGAATCACCCTTCACCAACACTTTCTGTACGATTACGGAGTTGACGCTGACGGAGGCTCTCTACAGTCTTAACGAGAGGCGTCTTGTGCAGCCGATCATTAACCGCCCTGGCTGCAGCATTACCGACTACATTGAATACGAACACACCTGAGAGAATTTATCTTTGATCTTTTCTTCAATGACAAGCTCACCTACTCTCGATACACGGCTGTCCTGGCTCAGGACCCTCGTCATCTAAAGCTGTAGAAGCGGCGGCCTTTGTGCTACGAGTAGAGCGACGGGCGGGGGTTCACTCAGCTCGGTGGGGCATTGATGAATGGTCGAGATGACTGAATTCGACAGAAGCCAGAGTACAAGAAAGGGCCGTGGACTTTCTTGGGTGGTATCATGCCCAAGGTTGAGGAGTATAGGAACTTCCGGGACAGTCAACAGGCCAAGATCAAGTATGTTTTAACTGGTACCCTTGTCAACAATGGACACGAGCTCTGGGTACTGGCGCACTCACTGACAGTGCCCAAGCCGCCATCATCCCAAGCCGCCATCATCCCACGTCCCTTATACTATGAGCCGCAAACTGGTGGATGTCGAGATGATGCTGGCTACGGAAGGTCTAATTCAGCAGGAGTCCTCAGACCAAAGCTCGTTCACCGTCGTTGGCATAGACCCCGGTATCCGCAACACCGCGACAGCCACCACCATCAGCCCTGACGATGAGAATGTGATGCAAAACATGAGCATACCTCGGTCAAGGGGCGCCTTCAGCACGAAGGTGTATCAGAAGGGATTGTAGACGGCCAAGCAACTGAGGTAATTCACGGTGACATTGCCTCAAAATCAAGGAGGACCATCGTGTTTGAATGTTCTGCAGATTAAGCAGTTGATCCAGCCAATCCAGTGTGTTCAAGCTCCAGCAGGTCAGGCACAGACATGGCCCCCACTCTCTGCGCCCACCAGAGCTCATGTTGTGTCTGTGGTTCGGGCACAACAGGCGCTGCGTGCCTTCTACAGCAGCGGCTTGTTCAAAGTCAAGGCCATGCATAACAAGCAGGCCAGGACGGTGACTCTGGACAAAAGCATTAGCCACATGTGCAATACTGCAGGTCTTACCTCAAAGCTCGATCGAGATGGGACAAGGCCTCTCTTTGTCTTGGGCGATAGGGAGTTTGGATCCTCGAGAACTCCGGTCCTCCTCTAGCGATTCATCTCCTTTTTAAAGAAAAAGGTAACAACCAATTTGGTAGCTGAGGCAAAAGCGAACGCAAACTAAAATGCTTCTCCTTGCACTTGTCTTGATTTTAGGTCGTCGCGCACCGAAGTGCCACAGCCTATGCGGGTGAACACCGAACATCGCGGGTATGCTGCCAATGCAGGACAGAAGGAAGGCTGGTCATGCGGGCGATCCAGTGTCCTGGCTGCAACCAAGAGAGGGACCGTGACCATAGTGGTGCGACCAACATGGCCTTGGCTACGTTGTGTCTTCTCAACAACGAAGCTTGGCCGGCTGAGCGCCCAGCGTGGCACGTAAAGCTCTGTCTGGAACAGAGCACAGTACTATATAGTGTATGTGGTGCTATATTGGCATTTGACTCGATAATCTAGCTCAGTCTTAGTATTTGAGAGGAGCCAATAATAAAGCGAAAATTTAGCGGACATATTTTTCCAGCTCATCACTTGACTCTAACATCCGGCTGAACATCTGGACGCCGGGCCGATGATTAGACTGGGCGAAACCCAAGAGCTCTTCTTCTGAGAGGCTATCTGACACGCCAATGCCCAAGTGGATGAGAGACGGTAGCCCTGCCTTCAGCTCCTGCAAATCACGAAGATCTAGACCTGGGTTTTGGAGGATCGTGAACTTTTCAAGATCCAGTTGGCGCAGGTACGAGACGAGATTCTGTTTGGGCGACAACGACAAAGAACATGACAGGTGTGAGAAACATCACACGTATGTCTAGCTTAACTGAACAAAACATTCAACATGTGCCACATGTGCTTACCACAGGTACCCACGTATCTGCCAACTTCGCTAGCCTGAGAATCTGCAAATTCTCAAATCGAATGACCAAACTTCGCAGGAAGCGAACCACCTGTGCTTCCCAAGCATCGTCCGCGTAGGGCCTAGGAAACTTGTCCATGTATTCTAGCTCATTCAAGTTGGCACAGGGGGTCCACAGATCTGTGAATAGATCCTGTGTCAGATTCCTGCAGTGCCACAGCTTTAAAACCCTTAGATTCGTGCACTTGACCAAAATTTCTTGCAGCGATTCGTTCATGACCAGTGGTACATGCTCCAGATGCAGCTCCTCCAGTTGTTTCAAGTGCAAGGATATGGAAGAAAATGTTCGCAGGGTGAAATTGGATCCAAAGACAGTGAGCTTTTTCATCTGGTCACAGTTGAACATCACCGCCATCATGGTTTCATCCGAGATCTCGCCACAGTCCATGAGTCCAAGACTTTGAAGCCGCATCAGCGGGGATTCTGTTAGGGAATCTAAAGCTTCATCTGTGATGGAAAGACCGCCCAGGACCAGGTGCTCCAGCCCCGGCTGTGATTTCAATAATCGGCTGATCAGCTGCGGGCGGATGCCGGTGCAGTTTCGAAACTCCATCGATGACAGGATTCCTAACGCTACTACAGGGCGCGTTGGCGTAGACGAATATCGGTCCAATGTAAATGAGGAGCCATGGTTGAAGGTATGATGTGAGGACAAAGACGATTGGGAATGATCAGTGTCGGGTTGACTAGACGCGGATGAAGTGGATGGCGAAGACACGGCTGACGAGAAAGGCGGGAAGTAAGTCGTCAGCATAGAGGAAGAGGATCCACAGAGAGGACTTGTCGGCCTACCCATATCACTTGTTGTCCTGTACATGGTGCTGGAAGGCGATGCAGGTGTTCCCACAATGCCTCTGCTATTCTGACCGCTGCTGTAATGGTCGTTTTGAGTGCAAGGGTACAGCCTTCTGTCCCTGGCAGAGTGGTATGATCGCTCCATGACTTGCACTGTTGCGTCAAGCAGTCCTGTACAGTCGACCAGGCTCCAGGAGCGGAGACGGGTACAAGCGGTCACGATCTGCTCCACTACTGCATCTGTCATCCGCGGCGCCTCGATAACCAACTTCTCCAGGTTCAAACAAGTCTTACTGATCCAGCAGAGTGACTCATCTGTAAATGACTCGCCACGTACTTCAAGGACCTGAAGCTGAGAACAGTGCTGAAGGATCAAACTTAGCTCCGGGTCTCCCATGGAGGCTGGGCAGTCGACTAGCTGGAGTTCTGCCAATACAGACAGGCATGGTTCCAGGAAAACTAACGCTTCCAAGGGAACATGCATGTTGCCCAGAGTGAGCTGTCTTAGAGCCTTGGAGTTGCTCATGATAGAGAGCAGATAGTCCGAGAATGGCAACTGAACCTTCCGCAGATCCAGCGACCGAAACCCAATTTTGCAGGACCGGGCCAAAATCTCGAAATGATAGACGGAGAGCGCACTTGCCAAGTTGCCAAAGTCAATCCTCCGGATAAACTGCGCGCGATGATAGATTCTTTGGCCATGAAAGGGGATTCCATATTCCTTGCGCTGTTGGAATGAGCGGTAGGGCGTGGGTACCATCGAAGGGAGGGAAGGTGCATGAGAGACAAGACGTGAGGAAGAGCGTGACTCGCGCATGGTGGCAGAGCGCCCAAGAACAGCTACGGCTGTCGTTGGTGTAGGGGTAGTAGTCGATGCAATGGGACCTGATAGATCCAATTCATGGCGAAGGGTATCGAGCAGCAGCCGAAAACTGTGGAGGGAGTGGCACAGAGGATACCGCCAAAGCAGAATCAATCCAGCTGCAGCCCAATCGGAATTGACTAAGCAACAGGCTCTCAGGTCAGACTGGTTCAGGAGGCCGAGGGAGAGAATTTGGTGGAGGATGTCTTGCGACGAGAGGGCGATTGTCACTGCATTCATTCTTGTGGACTGGAGGAGCAAAGGAGGAGAGCGTGAAGAGTGCAGAGGAAGCAGAGGCACGCAGGCGTGTTCTGATGGAGAGATGACATGGAAAGATGTGCTTGAGACAATAATAAAATTGTTAACACTGCACAGCCCAATCTGCACGTTGTCATAAGAAATTTACTTCATACATGAGCGAGCACGGTCAACTCAGGGATCCAGGGTTGTTGCGAGCATTGGCAAGCATGCCCTGGTCCGGATTTATTGTGACGAGTTGTTTGGTGCGGAGGAAGTTGGAGTAGACGCTAAAGCTGAGGGGTGCTCAGCAATAAACCCACGCTTCTTCGTGATGCCGTCGTAGATAGTCAGAGCCTGAGCAACCATTGACGAGGCATCGCTGGCATTTGCTGGTAGAATGAGCGTATTCGTCTCCTTGGCAAGCTGAGCAAACGCCTCAACATACTTGTCAGCAACAGTAAGTGACACGGCATGATGTCCTCCTGGTGTGTTTGTTATAGCCCCAGCGATGCGACGAATACCCTCAGCACTGGCCTGAGCACGAAGAAGGATAGCCTCAGCCTCACCAGTAGCTCTGTTAATTTGTTCCGCCTTGTCAGCCTCAGACTGAAGGATAGTGGATTGCTTGAGACCCTCAGCAACGTTGATGGCTGCCTGGCGGGAACCTGTCGAGGCGGTACGAAAAAAAATTGTCAGCTCGCACGTATTTCTGAATATCACCGCCACAAAAATATGGCCTTTGCCGGGAGGCTACTGTACCTTCAGAATCCAGAATTTGAGCTCTCTTGGTACGTTCCGCAGAGACCTGTTGGTGCATGCTCTCAACGACTTTGGCGGGAGGGTGAATATCGCGAATCTCGTAACGGAGGCACTGGATTCCCCAGTCTGCCGCTGCTGTATTGATGGCTTCAACAATATTGGCGTTCAAATGTGCACGCTCCGCTAAAGTGCGGTCTAGTGTCATTTGGCCAATCTCTGCGCGCATGGTCGTCTGCGCTAGCTGAGCAACTGAGAACTCCGCATCCTCAACGCCATACGACGCCTTGTACGGATCCACGACCCTGAAGTAAAGTACACCATCCAAGTCCAACGTCACGTTGTCTAGAAGGCGACTATTGGTCAGACTAAAGAGGCTTTTGACAATGATGGAAACTCTCGTGCTGCGCAATTGCAAGTAATACCTTGCGTGATAGCGCTCTGGCTTGGGATCTCGATAGCGACTTCCTTCAGACTCTTGACATACCTTACGCGATCCAAGAAGGGCATCAAGATCTGGAGGCCAGGTTCCAGGACGCGGGAGAACCTTCCCATGCGCTCAACGATCCATGCCTCTTGTTGTGGCACGAATTTGATCACCTATGTGGAGTGAGCACGCGAATGAGGAGAGAGAAACACGCAACGTCGCTTTCCTCCCGGCAAAGATAGTCTGAGAACCTACAGTGTTCATTGGAAGAGATTTCCTTGAACTGCCAATCCCTCCAGTCCAGTTTGAATAACCTCCATCGTCTCCATAGCGCGTGGCATACGATCGGTGCAGCACCAGTGCTAATGGCGCCGGCTTACTCTGTGGTGTCATTGGAAGGCATGACGTGGGAATCACCGAGTGTTAGGATTCTAACCGCGTTCTATTTCAATACCACAGTTCTGAATAACGATTCCAAGTTTCAAGTGTACCGTTCTTAAGATTTTGTTGCTTGCCCTGGCAGTAGTGGCTGTCAACAGCGAGATTTGCGGCCTCTGTGAGGCAATGACCCGAAGCATTATTATGGCTACTGTTCTTGAAGAAAGAGAGAAAGAGTGGTGGAGGAATGAATGAATTGCCAAATTTTTTGAAATCCCAGGTGACGTTGCAATGACATGTGCTCCTTCACACACAAAACAAAACTCTCCTCCTGTTTCCCAACCACACCCACTGCACACCATGACCGACAAGTACGCCATTGATCTCAGCGTCAAGCCCGGCGATGACCTGCAGGACGAGGATATGGCTGGTAATGACATCAGAATGAAATCTAATTGAGCCGTTAGCGTAGTATACTGGTGCCTAGGTAGTCCACGGCCATTTACAGCGACTCTTCGGCCCTTTTGAAAGCATGCTCGAAAGAGTTATGCCAAGACAGTGGCTAAGAATTGGAGAGATTATCTATTCATATTCAAGATGAGAAGCACAGGGAGCTTTAATAAGACTAAGGAGTCGCTCCAGAGAGATCGCGTGTAGGATCATGGATGTGATCCATCACATTCAATTGCAGGATCGCCACAAAGTGAACAGGAGCGATGGCAAAGAGGTGAACTAACCTAATATCCCCCGTTGTAGATGTCCCAGAGATCACTATCAAACGAAAAGGACGAGGTTTCCAGAGTGGAGGTACTACACAACATCTATTGGCAGGATTGCTAGCCATGATCGGTGTACTAGGAATTGTGGACACTAAAATGAAGCTCTCCTCTGATCAGACCACAGGGGCGATGGCGTGCACAGCAGCGCCTTTGAGAAACTCAGTTCGATTGATGACAATGCATCTGGGAGGGCTTTGAAGTGTAAGTTAGGACAGCATGTTTGGCATGTATTTCAACTCTTGCAAATATCTAACGCAACGCACCGTTGGCATGACCATCCTACGTTACGTTATAGCCATTGAGGGTTGGATTGTTTTGATCACAGGAGTTCATGAAGAAGCAACCGAGGAGGATATTCAAGACAAATTTGGCGAATTCGGAGAAATCAAGAACGTACATCTTAATCTGGATCGTCGTACAGGATACGTCAAGGTACTGATGAATGCAGTGGCAAATGATAAAGCTTCTGGCACGTCAATATGCATTACCAGTATGTTAAGTCTATCACCTCTTATTTCAAATGACCTAGGGATACGCATTGATTGAATATGAGAAGCTGACTGAGGCTGAAGCAGCCATTGCAGGCATGAATGGAGCAAAACTTTTAGACCAGACCTTGACTTGTGACTTTGCATTTGTAAAGCCCAATGCTGTTGACGATCGAGGACGTAAGGGGTTCACATCCCGCAGTAGAGGTGGCTATAATGGCCGCCGCACAGGTCGCTCCAGTAGTCCGGGCCGTCGTTAACTAATGCATAGAGTCAGTGATAGTGTGTATGCCTCTCCGAGTACAGTGTTTGTCTCAAAAATGAGAACAAGACATGACACGCAAAGTAAAGATGCACGTTTGGTCATTGAACTTACAAATTTTGTTTGGTGGTTAAACCCCTATGATTATGGCATAAACTTGGCGGGCCATCACTGTTGTTGGATTTGCCACAGGCACACAGTCGCAATGTTCTCGGAACTGGCAATATCCAGGAGCGCCAAACACTGATCCCTGGGGTATCGAGCACTCGTGTAGTACTCGTGCACTCCTACAACAGTGCTCCCTGAAGATTTCACCTACCAAGAGAAAAAAAAATGTGAGAATATGATGCTGTAAAAGGGAGCATGGCGACTGTTTTTTTTTGATTCACCAAGCACGTAACTATCGCAATCACCGCTTGCGGGCCAGCCTGTGAGCCTTGCGAATGACCCGTGGAGTCCTTAGCCGGACTGAGTAAGGCCGCGACTGCGTAGTCATGTATCGCCTGCTGTGCCTTTTGTTTGTCCCTGCCCATGGCATCTATTGACCGCTGTGATACTGTCCGTGCCAGGTGCGTCGAGGTATGCCAGATACTCCTCAATAGTTTCCGCTGTAAACAAGGGTGTCCTTGCCTCAAGATTACTAATTACGTCCGCCGCCTTCTGCTCTTCCAAGAGGCACCTGAAGATCACATATGGGCGGTAAAGGAACGATCTGCGGATACGCATCGACCTTCTTTTCGTGGACAAAGGATCAACTCTTGCGACTGCCATGGTGTAGGCTTCGCCTGGGTTAATACCAATGACCACGGTATCTGCCAGTGGACAAACATTTAATATGCTGAAACGCACCTCCACATTTTTCCAGCATCTTTGATCATGACTTCCAGTTGATGGTACTTTAGAGACTTCAATCGTCCCTGGGTTGGACGTTGGATCAGATGTGGAGCCGGGTGGGATGATGAGGTAGTTACATCCTGGCCTGCAGGTAGAGGCTGAAGAGTCAAGAGCCGCTGTTGTGTTGAAGTTTCCCGCGTGTCGGAGACAGGCCCCTGATGCGATCCTCTTACTAAGATCTCCCGCTACTGCTAGACCTATACTTTTCTGAATGACCCCGCCGCTCTCAAGAAATGCGTCGAGTTCCTAGTCCGCATTGAGGTCCCAAAACAAAGCTTCGTTATCGTCTTCACCGTCGCCTCCTTAATCACCCTTGGAGCTTTAGTATGACAGAGAAGTGGATCTGCGCCGCGCTGTCGTCCTATCGTGCGCAAGGAGACGTATCATGAGGCGGTTCATGCAAATAGCATCCCTAAAGCGTAGATTTTGTGTGGCGCTGCTTGCCGCCTTCTTGTAGTACCCCTCGAGCCGCTACACCGAGTCCAGTCTAAACAGCAGCTTCTCGATGTGGTTCCCTTTCTTGCAGATGACCTTCGTTTCCTCAGCTGAGGAAGCTGTGACTCCTGGCACTCGAGATATAATCGGCTTTGTTTCGGTGTTGAAGAAGAATATGTAAACAAGGTCCGCCTCTAACAGGAACACAAAGTTAGGCGCAAACCTGACCTTAGAAAATACAAACTTGCGACGCCGAAAATTCTTAAATAAGTGTCGACTTCTTCGGGGCGTTCCACGTTCTCTGGAAACTAAAGAATCGTCAATGATGAATGACTGAGTCAATTACTCTGAACACGGACCAACACTTGCGTCCTGCTTTATGCTATTACTTTTGTATGCACCCGAACTTCATTGTACACACATTACTGTAGCAGCCAGTATTGAAACTGTTGAAAGGGAGAGATCTGGTTGTTATTGACGAAAAGGGGCAATCCGAAGAGTGCCTTGTAGCTTTCAAAGGCGTGTTGTGCATAAGGGAATGCGGTTGTGGTTGCGGTTGTGGTTGTTGTTGTGGGGCAGTAGGAGCGACAATCGACATGTTCCGAGTTCCCATAGCGCGTATGGGAGTATTCATCGCCCGAGCGACCTGAGACTACCGCCTTTGTTGGCCACTGCAGAAGAACGTGTTGAGCGCAAAGTAAAAGGCCTCATTATCAAGAATATCATGAAAGTCAGCCGTGCGCTGCGTGTTGTCCGCTGTTATATTCGGTGAAGCAACCAGCCGGGCGACTTTTAGTGCAATGGTTTCATCTGGATATTGTTAACACTCTACAGCGTGGGTCTTGGTGAGATACAATTTGAGAAGGCGGCGATCCACAGCAGTTGCATGGGTGAGATGCGGGTTTGAGGGATCCACTTCCTTTGTTTTCTTTGGTGGGGCTCTCCTCGCTCTATTCTTCTACTTCCGCACGACTTTCTCGCAGTTTTTGGTGCCTGGACCTGCCAGTGGCTATAGGCGCTAGCCGGGTCTAGCACCCAGAATGTCAATCGAGTTTGGGGCGAGGATTGGTTTTTTGTCCGAAAATATAGACTGGAACTAGCTGCGCTTCGGACTCCTCACATCGTAGATACTCATACAGGGGTGTTAGTTGACTTTCGCTATTCAGCTTGCAAGAATGAGACTCTATTGCGCTTAGGTTACCTTCCATTCGCATGTTGCCTTGCAACCACAAAGCCCAACTCCTTGTTGTTCAGAACAATAGAACCGCATCATATTATTATTATTATTTGAATCAAACATCAGCATGTCCTGGCCAGTGGCGTCGTCTCCTACTTGGTGATGAAGCGTGTCTTCTCTCAGGCCCAAAAATATTCCCTCCGAAGGCTTGAATCGGCTTGGATCAAAAGGCACTACACCGGTAGCAGCTATTTAAACCTCGAGCGTCAGGCGGAGATCAGGGTTGTGCGGCCTTTTGTATTTTACACATGAGTCTTTGCGAAGTCCGTTGGCTACAACCGACTTGAATCCCATGGCATTCAAATTCACTTCCTGGCCCTGCAGCTTGCCGCTCGCGAAATCTTTCATTCGATATGAGCCTTCTGCTTCTGTACAGATGGAGCACTGTCGATGTGGATGGTACATTGTTTTTTTTTTTTTTTTGACTAACAAGGACCCCCAGGGATGTGGATGGTACATTGTGCCAGTGCGAATCGTTGGCCAATTGCGCAGCCACCACATGGCTCACCTCCAAATTATCCAAATATATCAATATCGACAAGCTTGTTCTTATATCTATGTAGCTGGATTGAGACCACACTTCTTACCAGCTTGGTAAAAGTCTCTGATACCCATATTGGTGGCTGTGTGGTAAAAGTTTTATAATACTTGTACTGCGGGGTGCCTGCATTGAATCCGTGTGGATTTTGCGAGCATGAAACTATCAGTGGCCTTCTTAGCACACAAACCCATGTGGGCCTATGCAGGGACAGCTACAATGTTAGCCGTCGCGCTTGAACATATGAATACCATGCAGCCATCTCAAAGAAAGGTATCTACCCTAAAGTCGAGCAGCACTTCAAACGACCGTGAGTTTAGGAAAGCATCTAACTTGGTGTGTCCAGATGGCAGCCACACCTTCTCTTGCGTGGCGCGACCAGCACCAATGACCTCGCCGTGCGTAAAAACCGACGGACAGGGCACGAGTTTCCGCGATAATAGGATGCCATTGTGCGATGTCAAGGCCCTTCTCCTCCAGGGCCAGGAGGATGGCGGTATTCAGGCGAACACTCTTCCCTTGCTGCGCCTGCAGACCAAGTCGCTGACCTCGGGCTTTGCAACAGTATTGTCTACTGTTTCATAGTCAGTATATCCACAGCGCCTCTATTAATCACCCCTCTATTAACCGCACCTCTGCAACATATAAATACCCCCTCCTCTTCTGTACAATAAACGGCACTCATTCCTGCCTATTCCCCAGATCCTTGCCTCCTCCACTGACTTCCTCTGTTACTGTTACAGGATTAACTCAAACACGCAAATTTCGTCCGCCCAGGACTTGTCGACGAAGACCCTGATTGTCAAGTCCACTTTTCTGGAGCTCGTACTGGTCGCCATCTTACCACCAAACACGCTTTCGGTCAAGGAGCGAGACTCCCGCGATGCCCTGCTGCCTAGCTCGCCACTATGTAAAACGATGAAGTAAATCAACACATCAACACTATCAACACTATCAACACTATCAACACTATCAACACTACATACTAATCAACACTATCAACACAATCAACACTACATACTAATTAACACCATCAATCAATCAAAACCATCAACACCATACTAAATCAACACCATGCTAAAAGGGAGGAAGGTAGGGAAGGTGAGCGGTGAACGGTAATAATGAAAGAAAAAGGAAAAAAAAAGAATGGGCCCAGGAAATGAGGAGGTGAGAGAAGCAGAAGGTGATGGCGAGAACACCAGACAACGGTTATATGCAAAGAAAATGAAAAAGAGCATCAAGGGAATTGAAAGAAGAGGAGGGTGCGCATTTGAAAGGAAAGGCAAACACGAGAATACAACGCAGGGCCTCTGGTCAAACAGAGGAAGAAGAAAATAATGAAGACAGGACCACAAGTGAGCCCCGGCCCGCACGGATGATCTGCTTGAAACGGATAACAATCCGTCAGGCACGGATGATACGGAATGATGAATGTTTTATCCGATCCGATTGCTAACAGATCGGATTGCTTCACGGATTCAGGAGTCCACGGATTCGGATGATAACTGTTCATCCGAAATAAGAGACGGATTGGATACGGATGTCCCTTTATTCCACGGATCGAATACGGATGGTAGCCATATCCGATCCGTTGATCCGTTGAAGAACGCTAGACAGGGTCATGCTACATGGTCATGGGGACGCGACACCTACTTGGAGACTGTTGGTTCTGGCCAACGCTCGACAGTAGCTCGGACATGCGATCCATTTTCGCGTCCAAGGCCGCGATTCTCTCCTCCAAGTTCAAGTGCGCCCCTCCCCAGGATGACGGCGGCGTTATTGAACCTCCAGTCGTTGATTCCAGACCGTCTTCTACTTTGTCGCCTTGGTGGATCGAATTATTCTCCTTCGATTCGTCTTGTTTTGCAACAGGATCAAGTGTGGAAGGCTCGGTTGGGAGTGAGTTGGTTTAATGAATAAAGACTACCGTAATATAGGGTACTTGGTATGTGCTTTATATAGGTGTTTGTGATAAGGGTGGGCGTAGAGGCATGTAATAGGGGCGGTGGTTAGGGGCGATGGATAGGGGTGGGATTAGGTCTTATGCTGTGAAGCATAATTGTTTGCATGTTTCCCATCGGGACCAACATTTTTTCCGAACCAATTCTCGTTTTCCTCCACCTTCTCTTCCTCCTCAAACGCCTCAAAACCATCGAGTTGATACTCTTCATCTCTTTCACGCCATCGCTTCATATAGGCTCGTCTCTGTGCCGGGGTGACCGTGTAGTAAATCTCGTCGGGGAAAACATCATCCTGAACCATGAACTGTGGTAAGAAATGAAAATCCTCGGCTTCAATCACATGACCTAGCCGAGTCTTTTGCCAAACATAATACCATGTCGAATCCGCCGCACTGAACGCAGTGTTGATCATCGCTATCAAAATGGAAAGGAATTTTTACAGAACGGAAAAGAAAAAAAATTATCATATCTGCGCACACCGACGATATACCGTTGACTATCAATTCGCGCTCTGTTACTTCATCTCTTTTTTTTTCTTACCGATCAGGACGTTGACCATGACAATGACATTGAAGAACAGAAAGAGGAGCATCATGAAATGGAAAGCCCAATTTCCTCCACTGAATTCGGTGCTGATCGGGTCAAATCTTCCAGCCTTTGGTGATAGACAAATTGCACCCAAAAAAAAAAAAAAAAAAAAAAAAAAAAGAAAAAAAAAAAAAGAAAAAAGAAAAAAGAAAAAACTTTGATGTTAACGGAGAATCCCAGTTCCATCTACAAGAATACTTACCATCCAAAATACAAAGGACAACTTACGATGAAGAAAAAAGTCGAAGTGAGAGCCATAAAGAAGTTGCTTGGAAACTCAGTCGTGGGATCCTCGCAAAATCCGTAGAGCTTGCACCCTCGCAGCATGTGAAGGATGGCCGTTGTAATCGCCAGGTTTCCAAGCACGAAAATCACGAAGAACGCTCGAGTTTCGGCAATGATTTGGGTGGCAATAGTAAGAAACCTGCACATCGCCTTGTTGACACGAAGCTCGAAAAACTTCAAAACCCAAATTGACAAAGTTCACAATAGATTGGTGGGAAGGGGTGGTTATTTTTTTTTTAGTTCGGACAGCGCGTTTTGGAACACATATTGTGATGATCGCAATAAAAAATTGTCGTTGACTTACAAGTTGAATGGCAATAAGTGGCACAACGAAGCTGAAAATCGAGATCGAGTAATCACCAAGACCCACAGGAAATTTCGTCGGATACGACTGGCTGCGTATAAAGGGGTTACAGAATTGAACCAATGGTGAAAGAACCACAGCAATGTCTATGAAAGTAAAAATTGTTCTGACAAAAAACAAAACGAAATGTTGCAAAGATTCCAAGAATTGGCTACGTTAGTACCCCCTCCCCCTCCAAAAAAAAAAAAAAAAAAAAAAAAAAAAAAAAAAAAAAAAAAAAAAAAAAAAAAAAAAAAAAAAATAAAATAAACACCCCCCCCCCCCAAAAAAAAAAAAAAAAAAAAAAAAGCATGAAAGTCACTTACGCTTTTGGCACAAATTTTGAAAAGATTCGAAAACCTTCCAATATCATCAGATATACGTAGGCCCTGGTCAGCTTGATATTGTGAAAATCATAATAGCCGTATATATTAATGAACACCAGAGCGAGGATAAAGGCATGGTAGGCGATGCGGCAACAGAACCGTATGATCCAGTACTTGAATCCAAAAGTATTCCTTTTTTTTGGGAAGGACAGAAAGTTTGTCAAGAAGTATTGATGACAAATGCCAACATATTCACATTCCGACGTATTTTACTTCGGCAGCGACTTTTGTAAACTCCATCCCCCATGTGCACTTACCACTTGTACTCGATCAAGGCCGCCAAGGCAGGATTATCCAGATCCTCATGATGGAAATTATGTGGCCTGAAATCCTTGTCTCCTCTAAGCCAGTTGATAAAGTGGATTTGTCCCGGGAACACAGGAAGCAATGCCAATATCGAAGAGACCGTCGCTGGGCCCATTTCAAGATTGGATGGTACTTGGTTGCTTCCTTTATCCCATAACATTCCGAATGAGGCCACGAATAGATTGCGAGCGAGTATTTTGTCAGTAGAGTAATATTTCAATTCCTTAGTCGACCGCTTCAGTTGGAGGACGGAATTCTTTTCATGGTTTCGAGGTTGGTCGCTGTCCCAGCAAAACATTCGCCCAAAGGACGGTGGTCGAACAATCGCGTGATGGCTAGTGACAAAGTCACCGACTGGGGCAGGAATAAACGCCAACCGGCGCATAACAAAGGATGTCAGGCCACGGTGTGGGAAATGTCTGTCAGTCAAAACGCTCAAACAAGACGTAATTGGCAAGAGAAACCTGGTATCGCGCTTAGCTGTGGCCTTGCCAACACAATAATCGACGATAATTCTGAATAATCCTAGAATGGCCGGCGAATACTTTGACTGATCAAGGATGATTAACCCAGGGTTGTATTTCTTATCAACCTGACTTGGGACTCAAGGCGTGGGTGAGTGATCCAACAGCGACCGAAAAAGTCGCTCGAACTGGACTCGTTCCTCATGGCACCATGCCTCGCAAAGTTTTGCGACGACGCATCTCTTTGCGTTCAAATACCGACCGAGATATCGTATGATGTCGCCTTTACACCATGATTCGGAAATAGAGTACATCTCTGATAAAAGTCCTAAAACCTTTCTTCCAGGTTCAATCTTGATCATGCTCCCCAGGGATTCTGTGCCGGTTCCTGAATTTTTGTCCTGAAGGTGTATGGCTCCGTGTTCGCACTCTTTGACCACAATATCTCTACTATAGTACCACTTTTTACACCATACCATATCCAAAGCAGGGGGTTTGTCAATCGTTGCTGGCAACGACCAGACCATGACATTGTCACCCGTGTCTAATATCATTTTTGAGCTGGTCAGGAGGATTTTTGTCGCCGTTGACGCCAGCGACAAGGTTCTTGGTAGAGGGATGTTGTACAATGTCGATGTCCCGGTCACGCCTGATACCGTCAAAAGAAGGATGTTTCCGGCTACGTCAACGACGGTTTCGTTCATCAGAAGACTGGATCGAGTATCAGGTATTGGAGCTCGAAGATGTGAGGCGCAGCTATTATCGCATTCGTCCACGAAATTGGTGGCACGAGACTTGAGCTGGACCAAATCCAGTGTGAACCCTTGGAAAACGAGCGCTTGAAGATCCTCCGAGGATGAGCTCTGCTTTGACAGCAAGGTCAGATTCGGTAATGCGGCAAACTTAAATCGCTCCGCTAAATCAGTCCGGGTCAGGACTGCTCCATATCGGACATGACCTCCATCTTGTATCTGCGGAATGACGACAAACTCGCCTTGGCCCTGCGGTACTTTCCTGAGGCTCTCTACAAGGATAGCGCTCGAAAGAACTGTGCCTGTATCAGTAAAGACTGACTTGAGGGCACCAACTTCGGTGACGACAGCTAAAGAGTGGTCTCCGGTAAACGAAACTCGGTCAGTCGCGACAGACGTCGTCTCCAAAAATGAGACGAGTCTGCCCCTCTCCATGTTCCAGATCATAAGACGGTGTGAGAACAAGAAGGCAATATAACGGTCGTGCACTTCGTAATCGATCAAGCGCCAAAATCTCCCAATTGGGATTGTTCGAAGGGGTCTCCATGGTTCAAGTGCAGAGGCGTTGCAAACCGTCGCACAGTAGTCTCCGACACTGACGAAAATTGTCGTCGTGTTGCTGAACTCCCCAGTCTCGTTGTAGTTTGGGAATATTTTGTGGTTATTGGTCAGTTGAAGGTGACGATTGCGTTGACGGTAAAGGTAAATGGCGAGACTCTCCTCCGAGATCAAAGAGGAAATCGAAATCTGCGATCCATCGAAGGACAAGGACAGGTGGTGCTTATACTTGTTGTATGCGAACGATGGCGCCAAAGTCAAGGATGCCATGGCTTCTAAATTTCTTGGTGGTGTCGAGAAAGAACTTTGATCGCCAGGGCTGTAATCGCGGATAGAGCTGACATCCCAGAGCTCCAGTAACGAATGTAGCGTTCCCGACTCGACTCGATCAGAGAGCGTTACAATTCTTTGACCGTCCCCCGAAGTAGCAAAGGTCCGAATCCTCATTCCAAGACTTCTGTCGACGTTCAAGGACCAGATGTAGGGTTTGTGGACGCGTACGCTGGAATCTATACGAGAAAGAATAATGACAGGGCGTAGACTCAATTAGCAAGAAGACAGACTATTAATATCGACATCGAACATTTTGGTCCGCAGGAACGTGTCCTACCCAGTGTCCAGTCGACAGTGTTTACTTCGTGGTACTCTGCATAATGGAGCAAAAATCGACCAGAGGGGTTCGCTGCTTGCTTCAGCATCACCACTTCAACTACAACAGAGATCGACGATGGATCTGACTGAGCAGCTGCGAAATCCATGGTCGCATGCATTTTCAAGCGGATAATATCAACGTTATCTCGAACTAGATTCTTCAACGTTTTCCTGGTCACCACCTGCAAATATTCGGAGAGAGATTAGCATTTGTCTCACTGGACCGGACTCGACCCAGTCCTTCTGAAAGAGTTAATTTAGGCTGCCTTTTAGGTAAGTATGTAAAGCATGTGCAACGCATATCGCACAGCGGTGGATGATGAGCTGAAGGTAACGAGACTAACAAAGAGCATGCTTTCATCGAATTTCGTCGAAACCATTTTGTACCTCAGTATAGGGTTCCTCTGTCTCAATCCGGAATAAGAGCTGGTACACTTTATCCACATCCAGATCCTCAAAGGAGAAGCCCAGGACGGATTCGAGCGGACCTTGTTCTCTGGAGGGTCGAGGTATATCCCACTAATAAAATTTTATAAAGAAAAAGTTAATAGGCGACGCAGCAATATCCAAAAAAAAAAAAAAAAACATAACATAACACTTTTTATGTGCCAAAGTCGATCTGTAATTTACCTTGGCAGACCTGCGCATTTGGATGTCGATAGTCACTGGCGGCGATTCGCTGTGTTTTTTTTCGTGGAAAAAGTGTATTGAGGATGAGTCTCTTTTTTTTTTGTAGGTTTCGCAAACATTTTCTCCAGTTTCCACAAAGTATTTATCAGTCGATCAGCTTACATTTTGGTGCATGTGAGTTCGACCATAGCTCTCGCGGATAGGTCACACCCGTCCGTGTGTAGATCGAGCGTAGCATCAAGGGCATTCGTGGTTCCAACTGCCTCCAAGTTTTCATCACCGGTTTCAGTTCCGGTCTCCATACCCAAACCACGGTTTTTGGATGGTAAAAAGTACCAGCGCGCCATAGAACATGAATCGGAAGAAGTGGAGGCATTGTCCTGGTCCAACGGAGGTGTAACAACCAAGGTTTGATTGGCAGTATTGCTGAGAGGTCTTTCGTATCCGGAATGAAGAGTTGGCTCCAATATCAGTCGATCATCATTGCCGTCGCCGGCGTTACTGACGATGTTGCTTTTGGTGGTGTTTCCGCTCTCAAATGGTACTGCTTCTGCAACGGGAGGCATGCTTGGGACTGGAGTCAGAATGGGAAATGATTGCAGGTGGAAGGCATGATTTGAGAAAGGAATATCTTCCTCATCCCATGTCGTTTTTTGGTGAGAGTTTATCGACGAAGATGGGCCTCAGGACATGATGACAAAGGTGGAGTGATGTCGAAAGGATAAGCAATACAACGGGCAAAAAGAAAAACCAGTGTTCTTCTTTCCTTGGTTTGGACGAGGTTGAGTTGCGATATCAAGCTTCGACAGGTTCAGGTAAGTGTGTATGAACAGAGAGATAATGGTGTGCAGAGAAGGATGTTGAAAAAAAAGAGTGAGAACAAGAAAGAAGACAAAGTCCAAAGCAATCAGCAAAGTGACAGGTTTGCTTTGTTTGAGGCGAAGTGCATAAATTTCATTTCTCAAGAAATTAATTTGCACGACCACATGAGCTTCAATCCCCTTCGCCCATGATTTCCGTCGAATGCCCCTCTTCTTGAGCCGATTGTTTACACGTGTACGAACTAGATAATTACCCAATTCTTTCGTTGAAAAGAGTCCAAGTATATTAGTATATTTTTGGGACAGAATCAGTGTCATGGCCGCCTTTTGTTCCGCCTCATCGACCATAGTGGCGATGACTGGAGTACTGAGACCGGGTAGGCGGCCTCGATCGCGAACGAGAGGAAGGTGCTGTGCTACGACCGAGGAAATCATGGCCCGTGTTTTTGATGGCGAGGCGGATATTGTGCTTGGAGGCAAATTGGACAGTCTCCACAACATCCGCGACGGTCGTGGCCTTGACTGTCCAGATAGGGACGGCGCCTTGATTGCATGGCACGGTCTGGTTGGTACCGAGACAACCCTGGCCGTGGAAAGTCTCCCAGTTCGTCTGAAGCATAGCTTCATGTATGACTCGACGCCAATTATCGTCATGGTATCCGTTCTAGATCTCCTCGCATTTAGTTTTGTTATAATAAGAACTATGGTACTCGCGCGCAGTAGGAAATGTCGCAATCAGGGTTCCATGGACAGCTTTGTTGAAAATAGACCAGACGACGGGGGATGGCCAACAGGGTTGGTCGGGGAGACGTCGACAACGAAGATGAGCGTGATTACGAACCGAGTCAACAGGTTTTGAAGAAGTGAGGGCTGTAATGAAGAGTATAATGATTGTTAGTAGAACAGCGGATGGTTTTGAGAGTAATCTCGGCGGCAGCATTTTTTTTTTTGTTTACAGATTATTGTGGTGAGAAAGAAAAGGAGCAAGTCAGAAATGCAAGAGTAAAGTTCTACAACTTCAGAGCTATACCCCAGTAGCAGACAGTCGATGGCCAATTTTTGTGTCGTCTACTGACATCGCTGGCCCAGAGACGCGGGGGGTCTCCAGGAATGGATTTTGAGGATTTCTGCTGTTCGTGTTGTCTAAAGATCACAGAATCACGAGCACCTGCTCATGAGATTTCAGGCATGCTGGACAAACTGCAAATACAAAAATCAGTGCTAGACAAATGCTAGACAAAATCGAAACCGAAAAAAGCATCGTGGACACAGGCTGGACAAACTGAAAACAGAAAAATCAGTGCTGAACACCAGAATCAAGAAAATATTGCGATAGACTGCCGCCTGCAACGATGCAGCAAACATGGGTTCACTTCACACACTGCGGATCGCTGCATATCCAGTCTCGGGGCTGTCCTTGAATGTTTGGCCAGTAAAAGATAAGGGCCCCGTCGTCCACAAATTTGCAGCTGCACTACCATTCTGGTCGATCCTCCATGAAAGTACTTTGATTAGGTGCCAAGGAAAGTGGTCGTGATCAATGCTTGATGTGAGTTTGCTGTGGTTTGTAATGTGATGGCAAGGAGTGATGTGTATGAACGAATCCCAAGACAACGAGGAAAGAGGTATTGAAATTGGCGCGAGAAATGGTGAGAGCAGTTATAAAGCGTGAAGGAAACGCAGGGAAAGGAGGACAATGGGCGCGAAAATTCAGACTGGTATCCTAGCTTTCTGATCCAAGATACCCAAAGCTGCCCATCCCTTGTCGCTCCTGTTTTTCGTAATTATCGATTGTGGTCCACCATTGTTTATTGCGCTTTCATTTGTACCACCATTCAAGCTGGAAGCTTCTTTGACTCGGGATCCTCAGACCACGTTCAGTGTTTGCTTGGCTTCTCTGTCTTTCCTTGTTTCCACGAACTTCTTTATTGTTGTTGTTGTTTTGCGGCTATCCACAAGAGGACGGCGGGAAATGGGGTGAGAGTGACAGTTGGAGGATTAACCAAGCTCTCCTCTTTTGAATACCGTAGCGCGTACCTAGGGCTCGCCCCGGGCGTTGAAGCGATAAATGGTCGCGAATCCGGTTCTATGGGTTTTATAGCCTGTAAGTTTATTGTTGATGCTTTTAAACGTTAATAAAAGAAAATATGGCTAGCCCACACAAAAATACGAAAAGGTCGAATGATAAAGGGCACAAATTAGGATACGAATGATCCGAAGTAAGTCCTGTCGTGCTCTTGAAATCGCCCAGTCCGATGCCGACAACAACCATGTTACCGTATTTGCGCCGGGCGCCGATCTATCCTCCTACAATCCCAAGCAACCGGTTCACCACAATCTTGAACCCCTGTTCACGAGCCCGCTTCGCACTCCAACCGTGCTTCTCAAAGAGGTCATCCTGACCATTGTAAAAAGAGTCGAGCTGGCCCTGACAGCGAAAAACCATCTCAAATCGTTAAGTGCAACGCGAATAGTCTGGAGACGACAAGATTCTGTTTTTACAACCAATGCATCAAGACGGGCAGATTCGTAGTGGTAGTAGTACCCACACTCGAAAAGTGATATCCCGTCGTCGACGGCATGAATTCGACATTCTGCGTCGAAAAACTATCTCAAATTGTCGACAGCGACATGAGTAGTCTGGAGACGACGAGATTTCGTGTTTCTTATGCAACATCGCCATGTGATTGAAGCTGTTGATAGCACCGTCCGTGGCATCATGGACGAGCCTGACCTTCTCTTTGGTCGTCTTCAGAGGAGACTTTCGTCAAATTCTTCCTGTCGTTGCTCTATTCTTTCAACTCGAAATGAAGATGGAGCATCTTTGTGGCGTGGGCGTCAACATGGCGGTAGAGTAAAAATTTACTTCGCCAAAGACTCCATTCCTGATCCCGAGGGCGCAACGACACACGCCGCATCGACACACGCCGCATTGTTCGAACACTGGGCTCTCAATTTATTCAAGCTGACAGTTCCCTTCAGCACCACGAAGGCGTTGAGGTGGAGAGAAAAGCACTGCCTCTCACCATTACCCGGGATAAAAATCATAGGAAAAAAAGCGCGCTCCATCTCTTTCCGTCTCTCACATTCACCTCCGCCATTCACCTCAATCGAGATCATCCTCGCCCTCTTCTCGTTCTGGTTCTACCTCTCTCTCTCTCTCTCATAAAATGCTTGTCGACACCAAGAATCTGCAGACTGCACTGTCACTGCTGCAGTCGATCACGTCAGCATGCTTCTCTATTGTTTTCGCGATAATCGCTGCACGAACTGCGACATATGCGTTTAAGACCTATGGCGACGCAGGCTTCTCCCAGAAGATATCTATCTTGCTCAAAGGACAAGGAATTCCAACTGGTGGGAAAGTGGCCCTCGCCGTGCTTACATTGCTGGTCGTAGCAAGCTCGCTGTCAGACAACGTCGTGTTTCGTTTAACGAATCTGGTCGTTGTCCCTGGGGGCGAAGTCGTGCTTGATAGCGCAGTCCCGCAGCAGTGGCCAATGATTTCGGCGTCCAAAAACTCCCGGCAAGAAACAGTCGCTGATTTCGAGAAACAGATCGCGGGCCTGGTCTGCTCGAGTGACGACAAGTGCTCGCACTCAAACGCATCCAACTTGACGCTTACTGCGATTTCCGCAGGTAGCAGCTGGCGGTTTGACTTCAACGGAAATGGGTACTCTTTGGAAAACAAGCCTGTGGAGGTTTTATTTGACACTCTTCAAACGAGCAGCCAGACCAACTCGTCGGGTGCCGTAAATTGGGGCTGGACGGTTGTGTTGCCTAACCAAAATATCCTCTCGGACTCGCCACTTGCGGTCAATGCGGGAGTATATACAAAAGGGCTGACCATTAACACATATAACGGCGAAAACGGATACATGGCGGGATTCCCGAGCAAGCTAGGCGCTGCAAGTTACTCAGGGGCCGGTCTAACCGCAGCGAGCTTCGGCAGCTCCACATTCCAAGGGATCTATTACGTTGGGTTCAACGACAGCGCAGATGTTATTGTCGAGCTCGCCACTACAGTATCTCGCGTTGCGAGACAGCAGCCTAGTGGCACGTCGGCAAGCCAGGGATTCTTTGCGGAGGCTATGCTCGCGTTTGCGGAGGGTGCGTCTGAGCTGACTGGCAACATAAGCATCGCTGAGCAAACTGGCATGTATATTATTTACGACGCATACAAGCTTACGGATAGGGGGCTTGAGAATCTGAGCTGCGCCGTCGCAAAGTCAAGCAGGGGCCCTAAATACCAATATGTCGACACCACGTGCTCCAAGAGCCTAATTAGCGTACATAGCACACTCTTTAAGCTTAATGTGCCCTACGCGACGCCAGGGGTGACCACGTCAGACGCGGTCGATGTTGTCGCGGTTAGCTCAAACAACGCTGCAATCAACGCAAGCGTTAGCGTTGTTCCGCTTGGGTATTTATATTACCAGTCGACAGCGAATGTCACGAACAATATGACGATCGAGACCCCCGCATCTCTGGTGGTGGCGGATGGCACACTTCCTTTCGTAATGTCGTATACCCCCACGAGCGTTATGACTGAAATAACCACTGCTTCGCTGGTCGTCCAGCTCCTAATTATTGCGTTGGCGGCTGGCATTGCCGCAGCTGGAAAACTCGTTGCAGCTTCGCACTACAGGAGCTCGCTGTCGCGGGTCATTGTTTCGGCCACGGGATCCAGTAGCATCAAGCTAGATTCAGTAGACCCAACCGCGATCGAGGTCCTATACGAAAAGCGCAGCGATAAGCTATTCATAGCTGTAAGCGGCCACAGATTAGTCCAGGCTGAAAAGCTTCCGAGCAATGACGACGGCGATGAATTGAGCCTGCTCCCGTGATTGTAGGGCGGGGGTTGGTGCTGTAGTCTGCAGAAGGAGTCCAAAAGGTCACGCAATAAATGGTCAAAAAAAAAAAAAAAAAAGCAATAGGATTTCGGCGAAAGCTCTGCGGCTGGTCCAGATCCTAAGGAAACGGCGTGCTCTGCAACCACTCAATTAGCGTCCAATGTTAGGCATACGAGAACGAATAGCTGACAGAGTGGTCTTGGGCTTGTATTCCTGTCGGATATCGTCCATGAGATTTGGTGCTTCGTTCCCAAAAATGACAGACGCATTAATGATAGCCTTTCCTAAGATGCTTTGGCATGTCAAATCGCAGCTCGCTGTGGGAGTTATAGGAATGAAGATCTTGAACGCAAAGCGAGCGGTATGTACTTGGTGGAGGATGATAGACGCGATACCCGAGGAGGCAACGGCAATAACGGTCTTGTGCATACGGCCTCGAATATGAAAGTGTTATAGAGAAATGTCTTGCCAATGCCACCGGGGCCGTCGATAAAGAATAGTCGTTTGTTTGACCGATTGTGTATTGCGTCCAGTATAGTGTTGAAAACCGAGAACTGACTGGTGAATTTTGACCGGTGAATGTTGGCCAAATATTTTCACCGGTGAACAATCCAGCCAGATATCCAAATCATTACACCGATTAACTTCACCGGTGCTGAGTCCATCAGTTAACCAAATTTTTTCACCGGTTACAATTACTGATTGGGACGAGGTGGTTTCGATTGGAAGCATCGCATCTTGCACAGGAGCGATTTTTTTTATTCATTGGAGTGGATCAGGTTTCTACTCTTTTTTTTCTCTAACCCTTGTCAATAATTCTTCTCTTCTTCTTCATCGTCTTCATTTGAATCGTAAGTTATTTTATTTCCGTTCCTTTCTTAGTGTTTCGAGTCTTTTTTTCTTCGTATTCCTTTTCCTCATTTTTTACTTTTTTTCTCTTTGAGCTGTTGTTTTTTGTTTCTTGATCCAGATCATATTTATACTATTCATTTTCACCGTGATCATTACCACCACCCTCATCTCCTTTTTTTCTTTTTTCCGACTTGATGACAATAGGAGAACGACTGCAATCTGGAGTCGGGGAGGGGTTGTCGCCAGGAGGTGATTCATCATTGCCCTGAACAGGGGTGGCGACATTGGATCTTGGCCATTTTTCCCAGCAAGTCGAAAAGGACGCGGGTATATGCCCGCCAGGGAACAGGCGCCGGACTTGTCGGAGGAAGCGTATGTTCCGCACTGTGACAAAACAGTCCTTGTGAGGCAGAGGATCGGGAGCGTTTATTTTCCAGCTCAGGCATCTCACATCTTTTGTCTCGAGAGACTGGCCATACTTGCGGAGACATAGACGACAGTCAAAGTCTTTCGCATCCGGTCCCTTACAGAGAGCATGGCCTTTGTACCCCCAGTTGTGTTATGCGAACTATCGGCGGATTTGGTGTTGGTTCCTGTGTAAGGCGTGTTCCAGTAGAACGTGTCAGGGTCTACGATGATTGGGTCCTCGGGATCAGTGATGCTGCCTAGTGAGCTCATGGAGTGGATGAGAGTATTGCTGCTGGTCGGGGAAATAGTGTTGTTATCGCTGACCTTTTTCTTTCTGTCGTTAGATTTTATGATTTTTCCATTACTATTGTTGCTGTTGTAGTGCATTGGGTCGGACTCGGCATCCTGATGGCAGGAGTCCTTGTGTAACGGTTTGAATGGTTCGTTCGGATTGGCCATCGGTCTGCTGGTGGTAAGCTATGGACATGTCAAGGCTTGTGCCAAGACACTTGAAGAGACTAGCCCAGAACAGACTTGTGAATCGACTGTCGCGGTCAGAGACAATGGACTTCGGAAGGTTCGTGATGAGGTCCATGGCGGCGTGCGTCCAAGGAATTTCAGGAGTAGGAAGTGGTTGTAATAATCCACTTTCCTTCGTGGTTCTTGTCTTTGACGTCTTACAGACATGGCAGAACTCGACATGGTGCTTAACAGAACGGAGCATGTTGGGCCAGTAACAGAGTTCAGACAACCTGGCATAGGTTTTCTCAACACCATTATGGCCGGAGACAGGAGAATCATGCATCCCGTTCAACAACAGGGTCTTGACAGACGGTAAGTTAGGAATGCAGACTCGGTCACCCTTTTTGAGGAACAGGAGACCATCCTTGACTTGATACTCGAATGGGTTGTCAGCGTCGGTAATTTTGGAGGCTCGAGAGAAGATATCCTTAAAATACTCATCCTTGGAAATTTCTTCTCGACATTGGTCCAACAATTCGGCACCGACAGACGAGACGGTCTCAGCAATGACAGACAGTTGATAGTCGGGACGGCGGGACAAGGCGTCAGGGAAGACGTTGAGGGATCCCTTGCGGTACTGGATCTCGAAATTGTATTCGGCGAGCTTCGCCATCCAGCGGATTTGTCGAGGGCTGAGGGTGTTCTGGGTGTCAAGGCACTTGAGGGATTGGTGGTCGGTGTAGACGGTGAAGGGTTCGGTAGTTGGATGGAGATACACTTAAATACACAAAAACACACTCTAGTCTCCTTTTCATCTGGTTCTGGTCTCTCATTCCACTGGTGACTTCTCTTGTCTGTCCAGCCAAGTCGCAAACCGTTACACCTTGGTCCCGACATCCTGTTGGTTGAAGTCCTTGGTACCTGTATTGTTGATACAGGAAGATAATGAATAATCTTCATCATTGTTGTGTTGCATGGTGTCATCCTTGTCTTCATTGGGATCATCGTCAGAGCCGCCACCGTCTTGCTGGTCAGAGGCTTTTATGGCGAAAGCCGAGTGGTGGCTTTCCTGAGGAGGTGGTTGTGGTGGGTAAGTGTGGGCATTGTTGTATGCCATGTACGCGTGCTATTACTCTCGTCCACAGTGGACTGGACGCGCGCTCCTTTCCTCTAGTATCCTCAACGGCACGTTGAATGCGAATGCGTCAATATTCTTGTTTTTTGTTTTTTCGACGTCTACTATTAATTGTTTTTTTGGAATTGAGTGATGTCAATAATATTATTATCCTTGCTATTCTGCTATGTGTCCAATGGCCACCGAGCCCATCGTTTGCCTTTTATATTACGATTTTATGTTCTATTTGGGACAGTCGTGCTTGTAGACGCGAATATAGTCCACAGCAAGAGCGCGGTCCGTTCCGGATTCGGGACCCCAGGTTGGATACCAGTCGTCCTTTGCCGCATAGAATTCATTCACTGCATGGGCCGATTTGTCGCTCCAAGGTTTGTTGCCTACACCATCTGGGAAATACCCTGCTGTCCCTGCCACAGCCACGTTCATGATCTACAAACAATCGGCGTTGAGAAGACCATGCATGACTGTACGATGACAAAAACAAGTGCATCGAGGATATAAAGGCAACCTACCAGATAGAATTCTTGATCGAATGGGGCAGCATTAGAGCCTGCCCATAAGTTATCGACCCACGAAGGAAACTTGCCTTTTTTAAACATATTATTAAATGGCACATCTAGCAACAAGTTGCCATCTACAAAAGTTTTGATCCCCTCTGGTCTCCAGTCCAAGGTGAAGATGTGGAAATCATCCGCAAACGTCTTTCCGCTCGGCAATGCATACTCTGCATGGGTCATCTGGAATCTATTGAACTCAAAGGATGGTCCTGTTTTACATGCAAAGGAGGCCAGATAGAGGTCATGTTAAAATTATGCTGGCTGATGGAGAAGATGGTTAGCAATTTTTACTTACCCCAGTGCAGAGTTGAAGCCACCTTATCATAGCCGCCAGCAGGATACTCGGGGCCGTTGCCGCGCGACTCAACGAGATCGATCTCGCCGCTGGCGGGCCAGCCTCCGTACTGATAATGAGCAGGCAACATCCAAATCGCCTACACGTCAAAAGACAAAAAAAAGATATCATTGTATCACAGTCAGGATCCATCTTCAATCAAACAGGTAGCGTTTTTTACGCCTACTGGACAGAACTTACAGGCCAGATCCACTTCCCCTTTGGCATTTTTGCCTTCACCTCGACTCTTCCATATCGAAACCTAAAGCTATTCACGCTCCGGATGAGACCGGACTGGATCGGATTCAAGATATTTCCACCAGCACCCGCAACTCGATAACACCCGTAGTCGTAGTTGCCAGTACATTGTGTTCCGGGATCCGTACCCCACATGTCGAGGACTCCCCCTTCATGTAGGGCGTCTGCGCCGATGCGATATTCAGTCAGTGTCGGCCGGATGTAAAAGATGCCGTTTTTAACGAAGGTGTTGGTGCGATTGTTGATATAGGCTTGAACCTCGAAGTTGCTGATAAAGAAAAGAAGTACGTTACACGGCTGTGACATATATACTGAAGCAGACAATGCGATATTGGATACGACCTTACCCTCCCCCTGTCAACGTAAGGTCATGCTGTATTCAAGTCAGAATTACACCATGCATTAGTCGTGTTCACCCGTTATTCGCACTCGTCAGGTATTGTTCCCAGAGGCCAAGTAGTGCTTTGCTGACTTCGTACTCACCCTCCATTTGGAGTTATCCAACTTATCAAACTCGTCCCCAAATAGCATGCAATCCTTGGGCTGAGTGTCGCTATTTGGCCTTTTCCCGGCTTCTGCTTTCGCGACTCGCTCTCTAGGTGCTCGCTTAATGTCCATGGCTTGGAATTGCGTTTGGATACCTTGATCGTTCTCGATAGTACGTTCTGGCCGGAAGTCAACACCAATCATCTTATGCAAATCCCACTGGGTCTGATCCTTTCGGCTCTTGCTATACATACTTCCACGGGTCTGGGCGGCACTTGCACTTCCCATGGAGACAGCAAGGAAAAACACAAATGCGCCCGACGAGAGCAGGAATGCAAATAATTTGGTCATTATTAGTTGATGGTGACTTTGCCTGTATTTGCGGTGATTGTGGTGACTGGAGGGTGACGACAAAAGAAACAAAGCGTTTTCTTGGCAAGGATATAGGATATGTATACAAGAGAATGGTTGGCAAGGGGCAAGATAATTGTCTTCTCAATCACCCCAACTTTGCTTCATGCTTCTTTAGCTCACGCGTTCTCTTGACACAGTGACCAGGTTTAAATAGGGGGTGGTGGGACAAATAAGAATATTCATGTCGGTGTGGACCCCTTTATTCCTGTGAATAATGCAAAGAATGAAAAAGATATTCAGAAGGGCCTGAATGCGATGACAGAAGCGTTGTGGAATAGTAAATGGGGATTCAATAAGCCTCTTCCTCCTCATCAACATTGATCTTATGCAATTGGTCGGTTTTTCGAGAAGGGCCATTGGAACCTGTTGAGCGATAACTCTCATCAATGACGTCCCGCGGCCTCAGCGCAGCCTCCCCTTCAATAAGCCCCCTGAACCGCTCTAGTTGCCGCCAGATCAAATCTGGCGTAGCCGTGCATCCTTGCGTAGGCTGCTTTTGTCCACACAAAGCATCCATCTCGTGCATTTCCCAATGCCATTGGAGCCGAGCTAGCATGCCTGTGAGCTTTGGAGTGGGTTTCTCCTTGTGACTCGCGTGCGCCATCGGCTGAAACTGTTGGCATTTCGATTCGCTGACATCATACAGTCGCTTGAGATAGCTCTTGAGCAGAATCACGGCCTCCATCTGCACACTGACTTCGACTAGCAGAGTAACTGAAAGTGCAGCTTCATGTTCTTGGCCACAACTCTCACTACTCCGCATGTTGTTAATCACTTTCCTTCCCTTCTTCTCCTGTGCATTCTTTCCTACAGGACTGTGTTTCGTTTTTCGGGGTTGAGGTTGAGAACTGGATTTTGTCAATGCATCGCCGTTGGGAGTACGACCCCTATCTCGCATATGCTCGGATAAATTCTCCAGGAGCGTCATTCCTGTGCCGGCGATGATCCTGTTCAGACAATATATGACCAAATAGACTTCCTCCATAGTCTTGTATTCCAAGTAGGCCAGATTTTCTGCAATGAAGCACGAGTACCTGCCATCAACCTATTCAAAGTATAAAGAGTAAGTAAGTTGCAACGAGTTTGCATATTAGAAACATTATGCCTTGTGTTAAACAAGAAACTGTTATTTACCTCCACCTGTGATGCCTCCAGATCGGTGTCTAGAACCTTAACAAGCGATGACAGGAGTGCGTTCCGGGCTTGCCTCTTGTCCCCCAAGAGAGTATACATCGCACTCAATAGCGCCATAGCATTCCCTGTCGCCGGATCCAACTTGAATCCTACCAAACAAGGAACAGTCAGGATATGTCATGATTAATACGGAGATACCATTGCCTGGTAATTTAAATAAAGCAGGGCCAAACAGATTTGTTCAATACCTTGGACAACTACATGAGCTTTTTGGACACTTATTTGATAGTTGTACATCGTCCGAACGCATTCCATGCTTCTCCCATAGATCAATGACGCGTGTTTTTTGTGCAGATCCCGATGAATCTTGAACGCGCGTCCACTCAGCGATGTATTCTCGCATGTCTCCAAAGCCACAACCGTTGGCATGCACAACATTGGATGAACAAGTGCCTGCAATGTCACCTGAGAAATGACATCCACTGCCGCAGCTTGGAGGTCGTGGTTATCCACGAGTGCACACTTCAATATTCCATTAAGATAACGCTGCATGATGGCGCCTCCAATTCCTGCCTCCAGATGGTCCTCCACCTTGGCAACTAAGGTGCGGACGACATTCGCACCTTGACTTAAGGCTGGAGCGGCATGAATCTTTAGTAAGAAGCGGGTGTACACCAGAAGCAGCTCTTTCTGTAGCTCTGTATCGTGACCAGCAAAGACCGAATCCATGATATCAAGACCTCGGGGTGAGTTCATCAATGTAGGGAAGGACATAAACAAGTTGCCTATTAAATACGAAAAAGTGTTAAGACGACTTGTCAGTGCCAATCATCAACCCCTCCAGCTGCATGACAGTCCAAAACACATTTGGGATAATAATACCTAGACCCTGAAGAGCTGTTTGTTGCAACGCTTTTGAACGTTCTTGTTGGCAAAGGGTCACAAGAATGTCAAAGACAAACTCCTGTATGGTGGGAGGCATCCCTGCTTTGAGCTCTACCAGCTGAGTTTCTTGTGGAGTGGCCTCAATCGCTTGCTCAAATGGAAAATGTCTGCAAATCAGTCCAACAATAGTAATGAGGCGGCGGGTCTTTTTCTCATGGACAGCCGCCTTTGTCTGGAGCTTTTTGGAATCTGCTATGAGAAGATCCACGCAACCATGAAAAAACTTGCAGAGCCGCCCAGAGTGTAGTGTCAAGGTGCTCACCACTAAGCAGAGTACACTGACAGATTCGGGAAGCAAGACAAGCGGACACTTCGCAACAAGTGCCATGATCAGTTTCTCCACTGCCTCAAAATTACTCGATGGTACACTCTGGACAAGGGGGATCGCATCCTGATAAATTCGCAACACGAACAAAGTTATTCGCCAGTCATCTGATGTTGCAGAACAATGGAGGTAGACTGATAGAGCACTGAGATGCTTTGCTCCAATGAGCCGTGGTTCAGATTGAACAAATGTTTGCAACGTGTGCACTGTGGATGCTACGGCGGATTTTGGTGCCTCGTCATCCTGGAGCGTCTGGATCAAATCAACGAGACAGTCCACAATCAGCACGCAGCGTCTTGCGAACTCTTGCTTTGACTCAGAGAGATTGAACAGAACATGGCCTTGCTCCTTTTTAAGTAAATGCTGGATCACAGTTCTAAAAGCCTCGTCCTGTGGTATGGTCAGACTACCAACCAGTTCGACCAAAGCCTTCGTGTGTTTCAAGAGCTCTCGTCTCCGAGCAGATGTGGCCAGTCCAGGAATAATGGACGTTTCGACAGCTCCATCATTCCCGACCACAGTACAATCAGATGCTTGGATGAATGGTCCAAGGCATACATCGCGAACGCTTTTGATGGCCAGATCCCTCACAGTCGTCTCCTCGTCAATGACCCTGAGCAACAGCTTCTGAGCGATGTCCTTGCACATGAGTGGGTTGTCTGCCTTCTCATATATATCCCGCAGAAGTCTTAACACGCGTTTACGCACATTTATGCCGGTATCCTAACAACAGAAAACTGTTAAGCCTTGAATATAAAACCATATTTCAGTGCATCGAATTCTAGGCTTACCGAGATTCTATCGCTCACTATATCATAATAGGCCGTCCGGATGGAGTCATCTTGCAGCATATACTTGCCTACCAAGTCGATAGCAGCATCACGCACAGCTGGGCTTTGATCCTGCAGGCGAAGCGCGATTGTCTTGCGGACATTCTGCTGAGCAAGAACTGTGCAGTCTCCTGTCACAATAAGCGACAGGGCCTTCAGCGATTTCGCACGGAGACTGACTGCATTTCCTCCAAGCGCAACCAAAATCCTTGACAGCAGCATGTCAAACGAGAGGAATAACTGCTGGCGGGCAGTTAGGTAGGTGGCACTGTGATATGCAACCTTTCTAACCATCGGATGCTTTGACTTGTGCTGCCGTTCTTGGTTGTTATACAACCTCCAACACCAAAGAGTTTCGTCCATCAGGAGTCTCCAACAGTTCTCATCGCATGCTTGCGGTTGCTGGTCATTTGACGCGGCGCAGCATATCTCAGTAGCCCATTGACATATCCAAAAGTTCCTCGCCGCCTTGGCCGCCGAGTCGTTCGGCTCATTAGAACCGAGATACTCTAGGACATTACGATAGCTCGCTTTCAAGTCAATCACTTGACTCGCTTTGGTACGGACACTAAGATCTCTGAAATTGACCAACAATTCATTTTCAGTGCTCGATTCAGGATCCTTAGTGCCATCAACTGCAAGCTCGTGTAATACGGTCTTGATCTTGGCTGCAATTAAGCCCAGAAATTCAACAGCCAAGTTCTTGGACGCGGAATCTGATTGTGAATCATCGAGGTTCCTAGCCTACACATATCAGCGCCATATGAGCCGTAGGGACAACAGAAAATGAGAAGTCAATACAAAGCTCAATGAAGTGTCAAATTACTGGACCCCCGTCGTGACTAAGTATCATAGTACCATACCATTGCTTTGCTGAGCAGAAAAAGGAAAAGGTCCGCACAAGGCCACTCTGGTCGCCCAAGAACTGTAAGCAGATCTGCAAGCAAACTTTCAAGGGCGGCTCTGTAGTCCCCTTCAATAGAAGACTTTCCTCCTTTGGTAGAGCGCGAAAGAAGGAAATGGAATATGTATGTTATGCTTGACTTGACGCCTTCATGGATAGCTTTGATTCCATCGTTCAGCTACGGTGCAGAAAACAAATATTTTAGAAGTCGCCAATTAATGCTGTAGTCGCAACAATGGAGTATTTCCAGCCTCAAACCTTTTGCATTTCGATCTTCTGTGCAGACTGATCAATATCCAGGAAATCAAGGGGTGCACCTGCTGTCAGAGGGCCTTCAGCGCTGGACTGGACTAGCTGCAAAAGCAATGCGGAAGAGGAGTGTATCTTTGACCCATCTATTAGCCTGCAAGCGACATGCCGAACGGATGTGCATGGTGAGCAACATTGACGCGTGCTTCTTCTATATCATTCCGGGCCATGCTCTGGATCAAGCGCCTCACCTGTATCCTTTTAAGATCTTTTTCCCACGAGGCAGCTTGACGAGTAAAGACAGGGTTTCTTCCAGAATCCATGACCTCTGGCTGCTGTACCTCGCATAAAGCTAGGAAGTCATGGTAAAATTTCTATTAGTGCAAAGTAAGTAGGCGACCACTTAGCAAAAAAAAAAAAAAAATACGGTGCCTGAAAACCTACTATTCGCAAAAGACCAGATCCTGCCAACTTTAGGGATTCAGCCTCTGTGTGTCCCAGCATGGTTTCCGATGAAGTATCAATGAAGAATAACGATAGTGCGGTGTACACCAACTTCACAACAACGCTATCTGAAAATTCCGCAGAGACAGCCTTGCACAGTTTCTCAGATATGTCGCATGTAACAGTAACCAAAGGCAACATTCTGTTTCTGAGAGACTCGTCAGTCGCAATCGTCCTGAATAGTGCTGTGCTTATTGATAGTCCACTGTCATCAGTTGAGAATTCAAGTGCTGGCACCAAGAAGTTTTCAAGGGTCGACTTGAACATGTCCAGGGAGATGATGAGAAGTTCCTCCGGGAGAAGATGGTGTGGTGGACTGTCTCCGCTGAATACGGTGAGGCTGAGAGCAACATGCTCCAAAGACAGCATGACTTGATCAAGCACTTGACCAACCCCATCTTTGTACTTCCCATCTGTCAGACCGGCCTCGTTGCGGCTCTGGGTTACTACTTCAGCCACATCAAGCCGGTTCAGAGAAGTCTCCAAGTATGTCAAAAGTGCGGCGATTGTGTCGACTTGTACTTCGTCCCAACGCCCCCGTCTTGAAAGCTCCTCCAATATACGCCCCAGGTACCTTAGCTCTGTCATTGAGAAAGGCGCTGGGCCTTCATCTGATTCATCAATGCTTGTGAGACGCTCCATGAATGCAGTCAAGGAGTCCTCAAGGCTGAGTACCGGACCTAGCAAGAAAACTCCACGTCAATATCCGGGTTGTATATGACTAGATGCCTCAACATGGTGAAACGCTCACGTACCATTCTCTGAAGGCACGATATAAGCCGGTATTACATGAGATGAAGTCGATAGCTTATTACTCAGAACAGGTTCTTGAACACCAACAGCTTCGAGTGGAGAGGCATTTATATCAATGGGAGATGTTTCGGCCAACTGCACCTGATCCACTGTAGTAAACGCCCTTGCGAAAGGCTGCTGCGACTTTGCTTTCTTTAGTGCTCGGTCCTCAGACTGATGTGAATCACTACGACAATCGCTTGCTCCTCTCTTTTGTGACAGTGCTACAGGTGGACCGATGTCTCCACCGTAGGCATGGTGTTGTACCTCCACTGAGGATGCTGGCAAGCCATTTGTAGAGGGCTGATGTAAGAGTATTAAAGCCTCCCGTTGCAGCTGAAGTAAAGTATTGTAAGGGTCGATTCTTGGGAGCTGGGATATAATACCACTATCAAAGTCTTCGTTGTGCGGCTGAGAGTGGCGATGGAGAACACACTCTGCCAGTTCGGAAAGCGGTTGCTTATAGTCAGGCGCGAAAAACTCCTTGGTCGCTGTAATTTGAGAAGCTGGCAGGAAGCGACTAGTGCGGAATCAGTAGGAGTTAGATCCTTGTAGACCAACAAAGCCTCCGCCACCAGAATAATTTAGACTACCTACATATTCTCCAAGTTTGCGTTTAGAATGGTCGTATTCAGGTAATCCATTTGAACATTAGGAGCTTTCTGAGAGGATCCAGGCTGCATCGCGTGGGCGCGAATCCCTCCACCCTGTTGCACCAGCCTAAACTCAGGGAAGGCAACATTAAGAATGGGAAGATCGCACAGGGCTAGGCGTCCCTTCCACGACCGTTAGAGGCATGCTCAAACCCAACAGTTGCTGGCATCAGAGCTAAGGTAATGCATAATCATAATTACCAGAATCGGTCGAGGTGATAGACGCTAGTGCCGTGTACTGTAGTCCCGACTGGGCATCTAATGGCAATGAGTGCTTCAACATTTCGTTGCTTCCAGGAAGAAGTTGGATAGGATGCTGTTCAGGCAGCTCTCAAGTAATTCCTAGACTAGTGGCTTTTTTAAAACTAATAAATCATCGTCAGTTCAGTTGACGATTATTTGCCACAGGGCGCGTCTGGGTCGTAATCCAGCAGTGTCCAATGCGCGCGATATTGTGCGCACCGAGGATGTCTCAGCGGATACAACGCCTGCACGATGTACAGTAGCACGACGGCATTGTCGGCTTGAGAAGGTTTATACTCGTCAGTGCTTACGAAACATTCAAAGCGTCAGAGGTGGGGTTGACTTTTCATTAAAAAAAATAAAATTGGAGGATCGCGCAGCGACGCCAGGTTGGTCCGCGTATTGAACTTCGCATTTCCATAAACAGAGAGGACATCGTGGCTTTTTGCTTTCTCATGGACCCGAAGAGAAGGATCCGCACACCAGAGTAGACCCTCAATAGCCCAATCGCGCTCGTTTTTCTTGTACGAGAATGAGTCGTAGAACATTCTTAGCTGTTGAAACAGGCTACCCCACTGCTCGAGATGCGTTTGAACAATGCGCCCCTGTCTCCAAAGTCCGTCAGCTTGTTTTGTACGTCGTCCACAGAAGGGAGAATGACTGAAAGACTGACGGTATTGACAGCCGTCTGTTGTGAAGTAAGGACTGTGCGTATTCTTGGCCATATTCATGGCTTCGCGATGGGGCTGCCAGTTTGATCAGCAAATTCGAGTTTTGAATTCTCTAATCCAAGTTTATACTACATACCGCTGCAGAATCGACCTCTCCACGTCGATTCTGACCGCTTTGACATTGCGACGGCCAAAAACGCTGCGTGTGGCCAATACCGAGGGGAACTTGAGTTCGATATCTTCGATATTGACTTGAGTTTCGTCCATCTTGTATCGAGATGGAGGCAGCCTGGACTTGCGGAGATCAAACGCCAAGACCTGGAACTCAAGACCGTTGATCCTAATCATGTTGGAAGGGACGTAATACTTACTCAAGCCAGGATGCCATGGCAACACTGGCTTTAGGACAACATTGACAGTATTATTCCCTTCGCTCGCCCTCTTAGTGTCCCGATATATCTTCATATTCGTCTTGTAGCTTTGTAGGGTTGCTGTCGAAAATGGCAATCTTGTGGTGCTGGTGCTACCACTAGAAATCCCCACCGTAGACTATCCCTGTGATGTGCTCTGTGTGACCAGCTTCCGATGGCACGACGATTGCTGTGTTTTTGGACGGCCGACAAAGAACATCTGCTGAATAAGCGCACCGTAGTCCGTTTGCACCAAATGCTTGGCATTGCTCTGCTGCATGAAGCTATCCATGGCGACCCGAATAGGCCCTTGTTGTTTCGTTCCGTGTTTTGGTGGTCGTCCTTCCTTGGAGGGCCAAAGGGTCTCAACCAGTGCCTCTTCAGAAAATAGCATAAAGTCATCTCCAAAGGAAGCCTGGGGACAGAATTTAATCCGGGCGCTATCTGGTAGTGACTGGTCTAGGGTCCAGGAGTTGTAAATGAGGCCCTTGGTCTCGATTTTGTCTCGGTCAATGTTGTCAGCTTGATTCGGAATTCGAGAGTCAGGGCCTCCTATTTGATACATGAATCATATCTCCATGAGCAAATTAAATTACCTTGTGCTGTCGAAAAGTCTTCGGGACTTCATGGGCCATTTCCCGTCTTGCTTCCTCACGCACCACCGCCTCGCCGACAATGAGGTTTGGCATCGCGTCGATACTAGTGACTGCCTTGAATATCAGTTGAGCAATTTCGTTACTTCGTTGACCGATACTGGCTCCTTCTCGGCCCCCATTGCCGCCTCCACCACCATCTCCATCGCCGCTGTGAACGCTTCCTCTGCTGCTGTTACTTGCTTTCGTCCTTGGTCGCTTTGGCTGTTGGCCGCTCAAAATGTCGCGCAAGCCTCTCTTGCCCTCAGCGCCATCGTTACCACCTCCACCGCCTGTCTTCAAGTTGTACGCTGCACCTGCCAAGAGACTTGAAAAGCGGTTGCAGATACCGTCCATCATGTTGCTGTTCAGTGGATCAAGATGGCGCACTATAATTTGTACTGACACTAACTTTTCCATGTTGTGACACCGCTTGATATATTTTTACTATGCATTTCTTCTCGTTGTAACGACATTCCCATACAATCGCCTATAATGGCACATCCAAATCTCTGTACAAAACATGTCATTATAATGGGAGTTGACTGTATTGTTTTTTGCCCTTAGGTAGATAGAGGCAGGGTAGCCTTTTCCACTCAGCAGTATTTGTTATTTTCCTTAGTCAGAGTGGCTAGATTCTTGGTCGTCCTTGCACTACGAATACTATGCTCCTTTTGCTTCTCTCGTGCAGACATGCCGTTAAAATGTAGTGTCGCGTTAGATGGAGAAAGGCCATGTTGACTTATTTGCTGTGGAGAGCTTCAGCAATATTAGAGTAAAATGGAAGGGGTGGAGTGACAATGATTAATGATTGTCTAGCTGTAAATGGAGCGGTGGACGATTGCTGAGCTGCAGATGGAGTGGTGGGCGGTTGCTGAGGTGTAGGTGGAGTGGTGGGCGATCGCTGAGGTGTAGATGAAGAGGTGGACGATTGCTGAGGTGACGATCGAATTAATGTGGCATCGATATAGTTGCAGTTGTCCATGACCACCAAGTCGAACAATCGATCGCCTGTTGATGCTGTAGATAGGGCCGATGTTGCTCGAGCATTTTGGTGCTTGGTCGCACTGGTTGACTGCTTCCTGTGGGCTGAAAAGTATCCAGTACGGAGGAAAGCGAAGTACGCCCCCACGACATCAAAATGAACTGTCTGGGCAGTGAAGTCATGGACTTCAGTTTGAGGCGTCTCTTGGTTTCTCAACAGAGGCAGCAAGCTCCTCACATCCATTGTGCAGTGGTAATTGGAGGGCAGTAGAAATTGGAGTGGAAAGTTAGTAAAAAGATGATATTTATATTGCGTAGAACAATCACGAGCATTGGCGTTCCCACAACTTTCAGGGCAATGACTGCAATTGGAAACTCAAATCCACAAACTAAACGTACCGCCTTTTTTTTTCTGGTGTAGAATAATCATGGGGCATTGACCATATCCACAACTATCAGGGCGGTCATTGGTCTGTTAGGGGCGGCGCATAATCTTTTTCAACAGATCAGTGACAGGCAAAGCGTAGCTTTTGTAGTGTGAACGCGCCACTAATAAAGCTTTTTTCATTGGTGGGTTTGCCACGTCAAGCTAACCACCAAACGCATTGCAAGTGGAAATTCAAATCCACAAACTAAACGTAACGAACGCAACATCTTTTTTTTTTGGACGTAACGTCCTCTTTTCAAGTTCCGATGAACCCTACGTCGAGCTGGCAGTGAAAGACAAAGTCGTCCAAAGGCAAAGTCGACCAGTTTTCAATGGATTTGCCTCTGGTTTGCGCGCATGTGTGAAAAGGCGTTCCTTTCATTACCACCAAAAGCACCATCCGCGCCGGGAGTTTGGTGTGGGGAGCAATGGCTCGAATGGTCGGCGAGCTCCATAGGACGAGGGGGTCGTCATAATGTTTTTTGGCACGCCTTTAAAATAGACCCATCGTTCTAGCTACTTGCGTATTATCAACGGCAACAGTATTGGTTGCATACTGCTTTGTTCTTTCTGTACAACTCATTCAAGTCTCAACCCATAGACAAAATGACTCCGCGGGATCGAGGATAGGCCCTTAATCCACGAGATAGACAATAGTATCAACATAGGTAGCGCAAGGCAGCTACCAAGAGCGAAAGCAATGCCAATGCTTTTTTTTATTTATTTAAGAAACACATTGTTCACTCTGTTCTGAACACGGATTCGAGTTGCCAGAGAGTGAAGCAGCACCGTCAGTCCCTTCTGTAGTCTTCCCTTTCTCGGGTTCTTAAAGAGCACAACAGAAATAAGGAAAAAAAGATAGATGTTGTCGCGCAGTACGACCCGCCCTGTTTCCATGGATCTGTACAGATTAACTTGAATATACACCCACGCTTTTCTTGACACCCTGACCTCAACTCTCTGTAATCCATACAAAGTTTGCCTTGCTTGGAAAAGGCCTTCCGTCTGATAAAGCCTGGGTTCACGGCAGATGCTGTTCTTTCGAACAAATCAATAAAACAATGGGCATAATCTCAGCGACTCGTAGCAACAGGGGGCCACAGACAAGAGTCAAATCCTTAGAAGACCGTTAAATCTCCCATGCGGTAAAGTGCTTCTTTTCTTTCAGCCCAGATTTATGGATTTCAGGAACTTTATTCATTCTCACGCACTGTTGCATTTGACCCGAGAATCTAGTTTTGCTCAGAGGGGTCATACAATAGCATCACGCATATGGTCTATTTAGGGCACGTGATCGTTATAGCCATTACTGCTACTGATCGTGCGCTCTCGATGCTGAGGTCTTGAGTGCGAGTGATACGAGGGAGCTGATGGTCTGTGGGAGGAAGATGCCGCATCGGCAACGCTGCTGCTTGAAGAAGTGTTTGCATGATTCGATTGCTGCTGGTGGTGGTAGTGCTGGCGAGGTTGTGGATGGGACTGAGAATATGAAAAAGGCTGAGGATGACCCCGACTAGCTTGATGGTAGCCATTGTGATGGTACTCTGTCATCGGTGCCGTAGGGGGTAACAAGGAGCTGGCGTTCATACTTGATACAGATACAGTCCCTTCAGGGCTTGCTAATCGCTTCATCCCGGCTGCACTTGAGTCCATGGAAAATTCGGTGCTTGCTCCTGATACGGCCTTGGATTTGAACATCGCAGGCGAGGGCAGAAACCGGTCAAACTCGAGAATCCAGGGGTAGGAGGGTTTATACTTTTCATTCTCATTATCCATGTTCTCGTAGTCATTGTCATCCAGATCAGAGGCCTCGTCCCAAGTTTGTAAAACCTCTGCTGCAGGGTCTTCGTCAGAGGGCCGAATCCAGATTTCCTCTCGTATTCTTTTGTGCTACATGGGCGTGTAAAAGCGGCGTCTTGGTGTAAATTAAGAGGTTCACAAAATCTGATTCCTGACCCAAATGTAAAGGAATGGAATGCATACCCGCTCCCTATCTTCGTCCATCCGCTTTAAGATATCTTCTTTTGTGAAGCCTGCGTCTGTCGTAGCAGGAGCGCTTGCTCTTTCGAGGTTAAAGTAGAGCAGAATGGGAAGAGAGAGAATTTTGTCAGTGCAAGATTATTCAAAAGTGTTTCCTTTTCGACTTTGAGCATTTCGATCGCTCTTTACCCGAGCTCCCTCGCCAGAAGAGGTTTTTCGACCTTGTCAATCGCGACTTCATGAAAAAGTTTCTTGGCTCGCCATGATTCAAGTATCTGCACATGGTTTTTTTTTGCGGAGGTAATTTGTTAAAAAGTTGGCTCACCATGCGATATCACAGCCTCTCTTTGGCATTATTCAATATTTCCCCGTGCCTTTTTTGTGCCTGCAACATTGACATTTCCTGTTGGTCCACTGGGTGTAACGCACTCAATGATCCTAGTCAGGTTCTTTTGTATAAGATCAATGTATCCCGAGAATCCTGCTTTTTGGCTTTGATGGCATATCGAATCGAGCACATAAAAGATATTCATCTTTGCGTTGATTGATGGTGTCTAGAGAAAGTGCAAGATGGTTCGGGAAAATGGTATGATTATTAATGAGAAAGTCTGCACTCTCAACAACCTATGAAATGCTATCTATGGGTGGATGTTGCAAAAAAAAAACAAACGTGGAAATGGTACTGAGCCATCGTTTTCCAACGCCTGTCTCTATTGTAAGATGGCATAGCAGGTGGACAAAGGAGGGCAAAAAGGGATATACGTTTTCTTCCGCCGCAAATCTGTAATACCTCACTTCATCACACCAAGGACCACGAATAAGGTAGAGGGATAAGGCAACATGCATTGTCATTCAAATGCATTGCATGTGGATAGTTCATTCCCGAGCGGACAGATGGGCAGACATGGAAACGCAGCAGAGAGCTAGGCTTTCACAAACAAAAAAAAAGAGCGAAAGGTCCTCACCTGTTCCAGCTGTTCTACGATGCAGCTGTAGAGATCTTCATACAGATTCCTGTTTCTCATGGCAAAGTTCCCAACTTTCTGAATCGAGTGCTGGGAAGCATTGAGCTTGCCAAGCAATCCTAGAAACTCTAGACGCGCCTCGAAAGGATCAACTTCCATTATTCGTTTCCAACGTAGAAGGAGTGATGGACTGCAAGGCTGACAGCCATCGCCAATGGATGTATAAATGCAAGCCACATTTTTTTAGAATACACTATATACTGCAGCTGGTGTAACTATGTAAACTGTGCTCTGTCAGTTCTCAAAAAGCGGACACACCTGCAAGCGGACTCTTGGTCGCATCGCCCTCAAGCGCGCCAGCGCAAAGTCTGAGATCTCGATAGATCCACGCAACTCCAGCAACGAAAGTTGAGGAAACATCTTGCCAATCCACCAAACCTCCGACTCGCTAAGAGAAATGCTCGAGCGTTCATACAAAGTTAACGTCTGAAGGTTCTTCAACCGTCGGAGTGCCTTGAACCCCATCCTAAGCGAGAAAGGATGTACAGGCGCTGGCGTCAAGAGCGGTACCCCGTGGACTATTGTACGCGAAACGGCGGCTGAAACTGACTCAGCATAAGCATTAGAAGATTCTGCGATTTCGCCATCACTGTTGTCTTGGTAATCCTCGGACACTTGTCGGGACATCCCTTCTGTTATGCCACCTGCACCGGCCATACTAGCAACAAAGTACTCCGTTCTATCGTGTTCAATTCCAGCAGGTAGAAGAATAGAGTATATCGACGGGTCCAAGTTGACGGCGTCTTCAGGGACGGACGGTGCTGATGCCTCCTCGTGATCTGGGTCGTACAGACTGGCTGTAGTGTTCAGGGCGGGGCTGTTGTATATGTGTAGCGATTGGAGATCTGAAAGTTGCTTCAGTTGCCTAAACATGGCATGGTAGTCGGTCCTGATTGATTCTTGCTCACATAACAATCGGTGCCTCTCGGTGTTCTCGTGCTGCTGCTCCACCATTTTGGGCCACTTTTGTGATCCACGCTGTCCGTCGATCAAGTCCTTGTCTTGCAGTCGTCGTGGATATTGGTTGTCTGGAACTCCGTCTAGGGCATGTTCTGGCACCTGCTGAGGAGTAGAAATCATCGGCTCTCGTTCCTCAGCCTCCACGACCTGTCGTCGCTTGCTGAACAACAGTGTAGGATGTAACGTAAACTCCAGTCGCCTGAGTCCTGTGCAGGCCCACGCCACTGGTCCCTTGAAGCAATCTGCGGAGACCAAGTCGCAACAAAGGAATTCAAGTTCCAGTAGCTGTGGACACATGATGACAAGAGCTCTTATTCCTCGTGCAGTGATCTTGCTGCAATAGCTGACTTTGACGCTCGTCAATCCGACATGACTGGCTCTTGCGGCAGCGCGAGACGTAAAAGTGTATGGACAAAAAGCTGTCGCGAGAGCTTCCAAACCAGAATCCTCAATATTGGTGAACTGAAGGTCCAATGATCGGAGGCTCTTACCCCGAAAAGATCGAAAAAGCGTCTGGAACCCACCGTTCGTGATACCGAGACAAAAGACCAAGCTGAGCTCTTGGAGGTGCATAAAAGGGATGTCGTATTGAAGTAGCGTTGGAGGTTCCATAATGTGTAGAGAACATTGATTGTCAAAGATAGCAGAGGTGTGGTTGGTATAAATCGGGGGGTGTTTTTGTTGATGTTGGTGTGTGACCGAGACTAACGTTGGTTGTGTTGGTATCATTGCTGTTGACGCCCCTATTGATGGTATCTCTGCGATGTGTGATGACGAACTACTTGCGAGCATATCCGCATTCGCCATCTCCTCTTGTTCTCGGGGTATCAACCCATCGCCACTACATACGACTTCTTGTCCATAGTCGTTGAAAACGTCGTCAAAAGTAACAACCTCGTTTCTTGACAAGTCCAATGTCCTCATGTCCGGACAGGCTTTCACTATGACGGCCAGTGCCCTGTCGTCGACCTCGCTATCCATGAGCTCCAGATGCTGCATTCTCCACGAGGATTCGCATATTTGAAGCAGTACATCGATTCCATTTGTGAGCGATGAGACATGAGGCAGTCGAAGATGTCGTAGGTGCGAGAAGGATAAGAGTTCGAGGGACTGCAGAAGAACGGAGGAGCGGTTGTGGAGCATGAGTCTGTCGACCAGGATTGTTTGGACACTTGTCATCATCGAGAACAGTTCCTTGAATCGCGAGCTTTCAGCACCCTATGGGGGCCATTGATCAGAATTGCTTAGTATGTGCGAGGTCTCTGGCGACCAACCTGTCAAATGCCCACAAATTTAAATACTTACACAATCCTTTAATGTGAGTGTCCTAACAAAAGTACCATATTTCGAGAGCTGTGTAGCAAGAGACTGATAGAACGGATCCTGCCATGATTCACTATCCAGCTCGAGTTCTTGCCATAGAGCTCTCCTCGAGACGTGAGCCCACTGTTTGCAGACCAGACTGGTTGCTGCTAAATCTTCCGCGGACAGAATCGGTCGACAGCTGAGGACCAGGTGCAAGATCTCCGGAATCTCTAGTGGATGGATATAGGGCATGTTTGCAGAGCGAGGTAGCGATGTGTGCAAAAGTTGGAGGAAGGTAGTGCAAGGTGCAATGGTGGCTCTTTATTAAGTGTGAGAATGGGTGTGATAGAGAGTGTTTGTGAATGTGTGAATGTGAATGTGCGGCGAAGGAAAGAAAGAGGAGCAGAAGGACGAAAGTAAGAGGGGAAAGTGGGAGGCTTGAGGGAAGTAAGGATGAGGGACTATCCACCACAGGGAAGTATGCCTTCACGCCTTCAATCTGCTGATCGCGGCCTTCATCCACGGAGCTTCCAGGGTTGATCTGGATCAAGGTCTCGGCGGTCTCAAAAAGGCATCCCCTGCAGTGGATCAATAAAAATTTCATATGAGATCACTGCAAGGAATGGTTTGTGATCAATCACGTTTGGTACTTTGGTGCGCCAATGCTCGAAAAATAGGGTCATTTGTGTTCAACAATTGAAAGGCGACGGCGGTCAACGAGTTGATTGCGCTCGCAACTACGAGACCCCTTGTCTTGTGTACATGCGTGAAGAGTAACTCTGGCTATGGAGATATCTATGGTGCTGGGTTTCGTCTTTCAATCACGATATGGCTTTTGATTATTGCTGCAAGGTGAGACTTCATACAGGCCATGGCCACGCATGGTCTCGATCTTTGGGGACACAGTGCTGTCCATCACGCAGACACTTGATTTTTTATTTCTTTGGAAGGGCTCGGCAGTCCTCAAGAGTCAACCAGTCCAAGGACACGATGCCTTGCCTAATGCGTTCGATTTCTTCCTCGTCATAGACGTCAAACTTGCCCAGGATGGCGCGACCATCGCTATCCAGCTCAATGGGTGTCCTAAACTTGCCGGCAAGCTGCACCTGGGCTACCATATCTGCTTCCGAAAACGATATGACAGTTGCTTCCTAAATCATGAAGACATGAAGAAGCGCTTTAGCGCTACATATTGAGGTCACGCGTGCTATATAATAGGTTCAAGGGTAGTAGTATCTCACCTTGAACTCTGAAATAATTGGATTGTAAGATGGGCCCATCTCCAGTGTCTATGCGTGGTACGTGAAGAGATTTGTTCCATTTGGTGGAGTTGTGAGATTCCAAGATTCCAGGGCCATTCTGTTCACACAGCCAATCATGAACATACATACCTTAAATGCGATCATGTCCCCAACACTGGGAAGGCCTTCGAGTTTTGGAAGCTCAGCATATACCCACCGCGACGCGTTGAAGTCGGCATCCTCCTCGACCCTAACATCAATCAATGCGGCATTCGTAGCAGCTTTGTTCCCTTTTGCTGTTGTCGGTGTATCCCTTTCTGTTGGCGCACTACGGGCATGTACTTTGGGTGTATTTGTATTTTTTTGGCCCAGTTGTGCAGTCCGTTTTGAGGATGTATCCCAAAGTGTATCTCTTAGCTCCACAGATGTCATCACAATCTTCGGTGTAATCTGGCCTGACGATGATTTGAAAGGACGTGTCGGAGCAGCAGATTTTGATGTGGCCTCTGCCTCTTGAGCGAGCAAGGTGCTTTGCTTTTGACTGGGAGCCTCCACGTCCTGAAGTCCAGCCTGAGAGGTCTGTACCAGTGCAGTCTTCTCCTTGGCAATTTTGCGACGCGCGTTTCTCGCCTTTGTCTTGGCTGAACCCATTCCAGGGATGATCCTTCTTACATTTTTCGATGGCTTTGGGGATTCCGACGAATCGGTGTCGGAAGCGCTGTCGGTATTTGATGAGTCGTCCTGGCTGCTACTACTGTCAGAATCAGTATCAGAGGAACTCGATGATGACGAAGAGCTGCTCTCAGATTCCTTGCTTTCACTAGCCCCGCCATCTCGATTTCCATTAGTCTGACCTGGAACACTCCCTGACACTCTGGATATCAATGGCGATGCAGCTTGTTTTTGGCTTTGTTTTGGTTTGTTGCAGGGAGGCAAAGGGGGCTGCTTGTTTGGGCCGTTGACACCAGATCTGGCTCGACGGCCGTTCTGGGGCTGGACGTTTCCTGGGTCGTTCTGGTTCGTGCTTTGCTTTGCAACATTAAGGTTGGCGTTTTGCTGTGCTTTTACGATTTTTTTTTGCCTCCGTTCGCGTCCGTTTGCTGTTACTGGCGCCATGAACGCTGTTGCTATTTTCTTTGAAGGTTTCGAGCTTCCGTGCGGATGTTCGGCGTCTTCCCTGGATCGCTTTTTGCTTCCTAAAGGTTGAAGGGAGGATTTTAATCTGAGAATCGAATCCACTGCCGCTCAAAATCAAACTGCCGATGCCCACAGGGCCACCGATCTATCTTACCTGCGACAGGAAGGGAGCGTGGTGGCAGGTTGTCGCTCTTTTTCCTGATCATGACCCTAGAGAACAATAGGGATCGACGCTTCATTGGCATGCGCAAAAAGTTGGTAATTCTGGCACCAGGGCTCAAGGGAGGTCTCATGGATCACTTACTGAAGAAGGTCACCATCTTTGATGGATCCAGCGACAGTTGAGGTGGGTAGGAGGAAGAAGCCATCCAGATCTAGGCGGGTGGTTTTGCTGAATTGGCCAAGTTTGAAGCCCTTTCTGATCGATTTTTGAAGGTCGTGGATGGTCGAGCACGAAGTTGGGACCTCGAACCAGCACTTGTAGGGCGGCAGCGGGTCCTCAAAGGCTAAGCGGATGCGCATTAGGAGATGAAGGGATGCAGCAACGAAGACAGAACCAACGAGAACAAGCTGAATGGCTGAAGCTGCAGTTGACTTTTTGAGCTAACAGGGGGACGCACTCCATACTGGAGCATTGAGTGAGTGGCTCAATTTTTTGAAGACAACCAAGCCATCCATCACCTTGTACGAACGATCACTTGCATCGCTCGCATCGCCTTCTGCATTCACCCCCGCTTCCTTTCCAACCTCTCGCTACAGCAATGGCACAGATCAAGGCTGATCCCAACAAAGTGTCCTGGGAGGAGTCGGTAATTCCATCTCCATACTCTACGTACGGGCTTTCCATGCTTCCATTGCAATGACTGCCAGCGTCGACTAACTATTGAACACGACAATGCACTCTAGGAATTCCCGATCCTCTGCGAAACATGCCTCGGCGACAATCCTTACTTGCGCATGGTACGAACGCAGTAATCCAGAATTGCCACACAGGCTGCAGGCGCCCTCCATGTAGCGTTGGAAAAAAAAGAAGGAGCACTGATCCGCAACGTGTCGCTTTTTTTTTTTTTTCTTTCTATAGACAAAGCAATCTCAGGCAAAGGAATGTAAAGTCTGCACTCGGCCCTTTACAGTCTTCCGGTGGTGTCCTGGAGTAGGCATGCGTTTCAAAAAGACAGAAGTCTGCCAGACATGTTCAAAGGTCAAGAATGTCTGCCAGACATGTTTGCTTGACCTTGAGTTTGGTCTTCCAGTGCAAGTCCGTGATACAGCCCTTGGGTTGGAAGATAACGCACCTCGGTCAGATGTCAACAAGGAGTTCTTTGCGCAGAACATGGATGCGCATGTATGTACTATCGCCATTGCTGCAAATGATGCTGCGCTTTCTTCGGTATTGTCTCATTGTTGTCATTATTGTCATGTGCCGCAAGCTAATCCTGATTGTTTGGTATATCCCAGTTTCAAAACAGCGAGGATGGACTTGGATCCGGAGGATTTGGGAAAGCTGAGTCAGCAGGACGAGAGATGTTAAAAAAACTGCAGAGGACGGAGCCATACTATAAGCGCAACAGGCAACACATCTGTTCTTTCTTTGTCAAGGGAAATTGCACACGAGGAGCAGAGTGTCCTTATCGTCATGAGATGCCTCAGGAGGGAGAACTTAAGCACCAAAATATTAAAGATCGCTACTACGGAACAAACGACCCTGTTGCTCGCAAGATTCTGTCGGGGCCGAGGGCTGGAGGTGCAGGACAGCAATTCTCTCCGCCAAAGGATAAGACTATTGTAAGTTTTTTTTTATTTTTAAGATAAGACTATTGTAAGATAAGACTCATTGCCGATCTTCGGGTGCGCTAGAGTACCAGGGTCAGTCTCAAGTCATCAGAGGTGTACTAACATCTTTTTTTCATTTTATTGCTAGACGTCGCTGTTTGTCACCGGCATCACTGAGGCGATTACGGAACCTGACCTGAAGGGATTCTTTTACGTTTTTGGCGAGATCAAGTCGATTGTTGTAGTTCACAAATCCAAATGCGCTTTCGTCAACTTTACTACCAGAGCTGGAGCGGAATTGGCATTTGAGAAGGCTGGAGGTGGTGTGAACATCCAAGGCGTCCCACTGCGGGTTTCATGGGCTAAATCAAGACCCGTTGGTGCCAGGACAGAGCAGAGAGGAGAGGCTGCACCTTCGCCGGCCGCAGTCATGGATGCCCTTCAGGCTGGTCCTCCACCGCCTCCTGGCAGTTCCTCCGGCATCTCGTACCCTAGCCAGGATCCAACATACCAGGGATCGACAAGCAAGCATAGGTAGAAACAGTAGCGTGGCTCGATGTGCCTTTGCATGAGGTGCTTGACCATTAAATCTCCCGCAATATATAAATGTATGAATATATACACGTGGTTCTGATTCCATATTGTCCCTGAAGCCTGAGTCTCAGCTGCGCCTTGTGGACACGGTAACTGCTTGCAGACACAAAGCACTGGCCGGTGGGTGGATGACGAAATTGGCGGTATTCATACTAGATGACTAGATGAGAGAACAACGAGAAGACACAAACAACTTTGGGTGCATGCATGCATGGATCTGGACCCCTGGCCAAGATCAGGAGCCACGCAAAGCAAAAATAGCCACTTGCACTGCCGTTGAATACATGTATTAAAAAAGTATGAGAGCCCTCTTTGGGTTTTTACTTTTTTGACAAGGGGGACGGGAAGAAGTTCCTCGGTGTTGCACTTGTCGTGCTGTTTTTGTCCCTCGGCAATTGCCCTTTTTTATTCCTTGTCCCGTCCTGACCATGCACGCAGCGTCATTATCGCTACTCCTGTTGGTACATCGGATGTGATAAATGCCCCCAGCCGACTCTGCTCGCTCTCTTCTTTTCTTTTCTCGCTCTCTGCTCTTCTTTTCTCGCTTCTCCTTTTTCTCCACCCCGCTTTGCCCTCTCTCGTTCCCCACTCTCGCCCTTCTCCCCTCCCTCTGGCCCTTGGTGCTCTTGATCTCTCTTGAGCAACTGAGACATACACCCTTCCCTTTCCAGAAATGTCTAGTTCTTTGGACATCCAAGAGGCGCCTATCGCTCTTACTCCTGAGAGTTCAGTTCCACACCATGCCTCTCGCCATGTCACTACCACTACAACCACTACAACCACTACAGCCAAAACCCCAGCACCGGGGAAGAGCGACAAAAGCGAGCCTCGGACTTTATATATGGGGGGGAGGATGAGACTATATAATCGTACGCAATACTTCCCCACGGATGACCCGGAAATCAACGAAGGGGCTGTCCGTCGACGTGCAGTAACGTTCCAGGAGACACAATCTGACGAGAAGCGTCATTCAACCACTGTTGAACTCGCACACATTGACCAGGAGGATGTCAACAACTCCAGACCGCTGAAGGATTCCAAGGAAGAGATTACAGAACATGCAGATCCAGATCCTGAAGCTACCCATATCCATGTACGAACATGGACCGACCGAATGCATGGAAATCGGCCTGATCGACACTTGTTCCCCTACCGCAGTATGAAGGAAAACATCCATGCCGCAAGAACCTTCCTTCGCCGTTTCTTCTTTCTGTTCCTGATCATCCCAGCCTGGGTGATCCCGTACGTACTAACGGCCAAGGCGAATCATGCGCTGGAGACGTCGTCAGCTGGCGAGGGCAATACAACGACTTCCAACGCTGCTCTTGAATATGCAGGGCTAAAATATGTCACGTTGGCCACATCCACTTCGTCCGAGGAGGAGAAGGAGGGTCCGGATTTGGGCAAAACCGCATTTTGGATCATTTTCTTGTTGAATCTCTTGGTGATGATGCACTTGGGCAAAGCTGCTGGTAGAGCCCTGGAGGAGCTGGTTCCCAGGTTTGGCATGGTATGTATTAATGTCCTGCTTCAAAGATATGCATGTCCAGCTTCGATCTTTATTCCGAGGAGAAATAAGCATGTGGACTGGGCTGTCAAAAGAAAAAAGGCGGATTGGGTTTTTTTTGTAAAATTTCCTGGCTCAACAAAAAAAAAAAAAAAAAAAAAAAAAAAAAAAAATTATTTCCTGAAACGTGGTACAAATCAATGTGTAAACAGAGCGCCGAGAAAGGGTCTAAACCGCATTCGTGCCTCCCAGAATTCCCGGGGTTCCGGTCCTCGCCTGACTGCATGGACTAAACCTTCGTCCTATTTCTTCTTTTCTTCTGGGTCTGCGGTATAACATGGGATTAGAGTGTCGTAAGCGTGTTTGATGCCATGACCAGTAGTTCCGTCGAATTGGCTTGCGCAGCGTTCGCTCTCAAAAAGGGACTCGTGGCTGTTGTCCAAGCAGCGATGCTTGGTGCCATCCTGAACAACTTGCTCTTGGTGAGTTATCTATATAGCTCAGGCGTCATTTTGCGTTGCGCGACTACTTGTCAATGTGTTCTAACGTCATGCTTGGTAACAGATGATGGGCTTCGCGATTATGATCGGAGGATTTAGAAACCATCAGCAGAGCTTGAAAAAGGTGAGAGCTGAACCCAGAAACTGTATTTTGTCGCATGGTGACACACCATCGCTGCTTCCTTGTCGTTCCTGTACGACCTATTCGAGTTTTTGGTTCTGACTTTTTTTTTTTTTTTCTATTTGCCCCACCTTTCTTGTTCAGGAAACAACCCAAACGAGCGTCAACATTCTAATGATCACTTGCATCGCATATGTGATCCCCATCGGCCTAGACCTGGGTCTAACATCGGCCTACACTGACATCCAACCGGTCGTAACGGACCCTCTTCTGCTACTTGCCCAAACCGAAGAGATTCGCACCACTGTCGATGGCCATATTCTCCAGCTCTCCAAAGTCATGTCCGTCGTTCTCTTGGGCGTCTACTTTGCATGCTTGTCCTACCAGTACCACCACCGCACCTTCATGGTCACTCCCGAAGCCAAGCATCAGGGCGCCCACACTCTTGAGAGACGCTATACCCATTTTTGGTTTGCAGCCCTTGCCTACTTGGTCGCAATGGGTGCTCAGATTTATTCTGCCAGCTTGCTGGTCCACGCGGTTGAGCACTTGGGAAAACTGCATAATCTGAATGATTCCTTTGTGGGATTTGTTCTCCTTCCCATTGTCTTGATTGCTGATTTGCAAGAAGAAGTTATTGCCATCCGGGAGTCCTTTGACAATCGGTTAGACAAAGCCGTAGCACTGATGATTGGCTCTTGTATGCAGATCGCTCTCTTGGTGACGCCAATTCTTGTGATCCTGGGCTGGATTATGGATGTGCCCATGACCTTCCGGTTCACGATCATGGAGGTAGTGATCTTGGCAGCCTCTGTGTTGATTATCAACTACCTGATCTCGGATCACGAGACGAATTGGTTGGAGGGAGCTTTGTTGCTGGCAGTCTTCATGATGTGTGCGATTGCATTTTATTATTACGATAATTCGCATCTCGAAACCGCATCTGGTGAAGGAACAACACTCGACGGAAGCGGTTCCGATTGAGCGCGACAAGCTATTTAGCATTTCGATATCGTCTTTTTTTTCAATAACACCACATGTATTAAATATGACATGGCATATATGTAAGGAGGCTTCTTTTTCCCACGGGTGGGCGACGATTTATGATTATGCTGATGATGATGGCGACGACAACGACGCTGCGGCGGCTTTACGATGTTCTTCTTCGGATCCATAGAGGATATCATGTCTCTTTTGCTCTGCAACTCGAATCTGCATCTCTCGATCTCGTCGCTCAAAATTAGTAAAGGTCGTATCAGAGCCATTGCCGAAGCCTCCCAAGAATACAGCGACCATCAGCCATGCCTATCAGTTGGGATATTAACATTGTTTTTGTGAGTGCAAAAGATCAGAGCCAGAACCACTCCAAAGCGACAAGAGCGTCTCTTGATTTTCTCCCCCCCCCACGTTTTGTGTACCTTTTGAGGAGGTCGAACGGCAGCAAACTTTGGCCAAGTTGCCTGGAGGACACCTCCAGCAAACAAAGCGACGGTGCAGTACTTGAGGGCGCCGATGGCACCACCGCGCATAGCCTCGGCGGCGGCGAGATCGTCCATGTTTTGTTGGATGAGACGCATGATTTCGGATTGGTTGCTGTTGTGAAGTGGAGAGGCGTAGGCTGGAGTGTTTGGCAGAGAGGTTGAAAAAGCAGGAGGATGTCACGGAGAAGAGAGGGAGAGAAAGCGATGGTGGTGGGCGAGTATGTGAGTATGTGAGTATGTGTGTCAGTCAGCGGGTGGGTGCATGCGCCTTCCTCGCTTCTGGGCACACTCTTTTTATATTCAAAAAGTCGCTCTGGGCGCACAATGCAAGGTCGGCAAAACTTAAAGTGCCACACACTCAATTTGGGGGTTCCGGATATGTTGGTTGACCCTGCATTGCACACAGCACAAACAGCATAAACAGCGCAAAGAGTACACATTGCGCAGTGCAGTGGGCAAGTTGATTGATTGTAGGTGTTTTTCAGGGAACATCATCGGGGGGCACAAGGCTCAAAAGTGTTTAGATTATATTTTAAGTGCGTTCGGCTGGTCTGTTGCGTTTCTGAACCCGGAGAGCGCCGGCTGCGGAGTGTTTGTGTGGAGTACGGAATGAAGGTTTGTTCTCGCAGAAACATTTAAAGGATGCCGTCGGCTATGACATCATGCGTGTGTACAAAAGCCGGACCAACGGTGCTCTCGCAATACATGTACATGCAATGTGTCTCTTGTTCAAATTGTCACCCCGCCGCTTCATTATTCTTTCCGATCCTGTGTCTCCCGATGGAGTGGTTATATTTGAAGTGTATACTATGGTTGTGTATTGATATTCAAAAGCGCAAGACAGAGTTTGCTTCCGCTTCACTAGGAAGGTCCTGCTTGAACAAAGCAGTAACGAAGGGAGGTTTCTGTGGAACTATGCAAAAAAAAAAATTGGATGTCGAGCAATAAGACCAGCAACGATAGCCATGACAACAATGTGCATCGGCGCACATTTCAAGTCGGTCAAGCAACATTCTCAGAGCCAGTGATGGCCTTGGTATTGGTTAGCGGCCTCATCATTTGCCGCATCCTTGCAACCTCCTCTCTTGCTGTAGCCACCCGCTTCCCGACCGTGTCCTTGGCCTGGTCAACCATCATCTGCGCTCTCAGCGTCATCTCCTTTGAGCGTTGCTGGATCTCAGCTCCGGATTTTTCAATAATCTCTGTTGAAATTTTCTGGACTTCCTCAGCCCGGAACTGCAAATAGCCAGTGGTTTGGTTAGCGGTGTGCAAGAACCCTCCGGCGCTTGTCAACACGGATCCTAGCACGTTTCTGTTGCAGGAAAGCACGAACATGAAGCGATGTTAGGTTGGGCTGTACTCTATCATGTGTTTACATTTAGAAGGCATATTAAAAGTGATAGTTCTTTTGTTTCAAGCAATGTTTACCTGGCTATGTGATCGTACCACCAACCCAGCAGCGGCATGCTCTGTACAATGCCCTCCAGGGTCCATGAATCTTGATGGCTGTATATCATGGGTCCGATTGGTGATTCACGGAAATGTAGCGTTGTTGTCGCTGGGACTTGGAGATGCAATAATGGAAAGACTCGAGGTCTCAAGTTCTGCACTAATGAAATGATGGCTGTGTGTCCACTGCAGAGAAAAGAAGGCAAAGATACATACCACATGTTAGTATGAATTGACCGTGCCCGCGCACGTCTCCCCACAAAAGCAAAAGGGGAAGAAGAAGAGCGTGATACACGATGAATCATCCACGAAAAACACCGTCGCAGGAGGGGGATGGCGGGCATGGCCCTTTCCCCCCTCCGCATGACTAACACACACGCAAATGACCGATCCTGGTGTTGCCAGTCCTTGGCTTGTCTCCAGTGCGATCAATGCGATCAACTCGTAAAACGCTTCGTTCCCCTGTCAAGCCAAAGTATCGCCCTATGTCTAACCATGCATTGGAGCCATGGGGCACTTCCGTCCACTACCAAATATCTATAGTACAGAGCTATCCAATGCCCGAAAGCCGCACCCGCAATCCCTAGATCTTGTTTCCCCACAAATATCTTGATGGTTACCCCGCTCAGTCATTCTTTCCTGACTTACTCAAAGACGATATTTGTAACCTCGGGCTCGTCCTTGTTCAGCGAAGTCCAGACCCGGAAGACCTTTCGAATGTTGTATTTCCCCTCGACAGTAAGTGCTGGGTGGATATATCTAACAGTGACGACCATGAACATGTTTAGGGGTCAGCAACTACTGTTCATACATTGTGCATTTGGGGGGGGGGGGGGGGGTATGGGCCCCCACACAAGCAAGATAAGGGTGTTCATGTATCTGGCCCGTGAAATTGCACATGCAAACGCGTGTAGGATGATGGAGAGCACAGTCCAGTCAGCGTGATTTTGGACACAGCGCATGCTGTCGCGTATATTAAAGTATAACGGACAACATTCACGAGAGCGTCTTGCGTCCGACCCCGACAAAAGGACATCAATAATAGCCCTCAATGATTGCAACGATCGTTCATATGTTTGTTATCTACGCAACGACTTACTTTGCATCGTCTGTGAAGAAATCTTCAAGAATTTCTTTATGCATCTCTTCATCATAGCTGGTCAGCTGGTTGGCAATCCACCAGATAAACTCCATGTTCTTTTCTATTCCAGCGGTTGCAGATCAACGGGAGGGACAGGGAAGAATTCTTTTTGTGAGATTGCGGGACATATTTATAGTTGTAACGCCTTGCTGTTGCTCTCCTCTGCAACGTCGGGGGACGGCCCGAGAGAACGCCGAGAAGCGAAAGGGTGGCATTGCCATGAAGGCGAGGGGGGGTGAAGACGATATTTACCCATGACTGCGTCGTGGTTGTTGCTACTAATGTTACTCATCCCGCTGACGCTGCTTGCAGAGGCAGTCTCGTAGCTGTGGTCGGATAATCCCATGGTATCGATGTTTCGTGTGAGGTTGTATGAATGGGGTATGAATGGGGTATGTTGGCAATGCAATGGGCTTGGCGAGAGCGCAGTCCGATTGCTTGGATTCCGGAAGAGTGGATGAATAGGTCGTCTGAGTGAATGTTCGAATGCAATGAATGGGTTACTTCACAGAGGTCAAGCAGGTGGTAGTGAAGGTTGGAAGTGAAGAAAGAAAGAGATCATGCGGCAGGGGCATGCATTTATTTCAGAGTCTATTGCGTGCCAAGCATCTACTGGACATCGCACAGAGTAGTTCCGGCCTCGATCATATCGCCCTCACCAACATTCAATTGCAGGGTGCCGTCGTGGCGTGCATACAGGCGGACCTCGGTCTTCATCGACTCCATCGTCAAAATAGCTTGGTTCTTCTTGACGACGGTACCGGAGGGAACGAGGATCTTGAGGATCTTGCATGGCATTGGAGCTGTGTACGGCGAGAAAACATCGTCCTCTCCTTCTGCGGCGCTCTTGAGTTTGTCCTTGCGAACATACAGGATCTGCTTGCCTCCAAAATCCTTGGTATGCACGTAGATCTCAGTGTTGCTGAGTTCGATCGATCCGTAAGCAATGTTGTAGTCGCGCGTCACTCCATCTAGAGAAATAGAGTCGCATCAAGAGAGAGAGAGAGAGAGAGAGCGAGTGAGTGAGTGTGTGTGGGTGTGTGGGTGCAAAAGCCATTATTCTGAATAGTAGACTTTCTAGGCTCTCAACGCAGGGCATTAAAAAATACTAACCAATTGTGCAACGCAATACACCACTGCGCTCGCCTTGATCGTCCTCGTCGACAACCACCTTGCCTAGCCCGACCTTAGCAGTGCGCCACGGACCAGGCCCCTGATCGGCAACAACTGCCCTGTAAAGGACTTCAAACTTCTTCTCGGCCTGCTTCTGATTAGGAGGAACCCAGCCGCCAGGACTGACTAGATGTTCGTACTGAAGCTCAATCGTCCGATCCGCAATCTCACCCACGTAGCCGTCTTGCTGTTTCTTGTGCTTGACGTATCTCCAACCGCTGGGGATGTACTTGAGTTCCGTTCGGGCTTGTTCGCGCAAATGCCATCCCCAAAGCATGGGCACGATGGCAAGTCGATCTTCGTCAGGATGAGGGGCGGCTCTTTGTTTGTGGATTGCTTCTTCGTCAATGAAGCGGGTCGAAAGCCTCCCAGCCTGGAATCTTGGATGCTGCAGAACTTGGATCAGAAACTTGCGGTTCGTGGTCAGACCCAAGGCCACAGTCTCGCGCATTGCCAGTGCCATTTTCTGGATAGCCTGATCACGCGTGGGGGCCCAGACGGAGATCTTGGAAATCATCGGGTCGTAAAAGATACTAATTTCTGAGCCAGTCTCGATACCGCTATCGTATCGAACATTCTCAGCAGTGCACTGCTTCCATCGCCGGATCCTGCCTGTACACGGCAGGAAGTCATTTTCAGGGTCTTCAGCGTAAAGTCGGCACTCCATTGAGTGGCCCTAGTGCAGAGGGGACAAAAAGTTGTACTCAGAGATCTGGCCCCTATGGTTGTTGTTATTCAAGCAGGTTGCAAATTCACGTTGCAATCTCTAGCGCCTTACGTTCAGTTGAAGGTTAGGAAGTTGAGTCTTGGAGATATCAAAGCCCTGGGCGACCAGGATCTGGAGCTCGACTAGATCGAGGCCGGTCACCAGCTCAGTGACAGGGTGCTCAACCTGGAGACGGGTGTTCATTTCCAGAAAGTAAAACTTGCGGGTCGCGTCGTCCTATATGGAGGGGCAGTTTGCAATCGTGGCCAAGATCAGACAGCGCACCCGAGCATCAAGCGAGGATACAGCCACTGCGCAAAGCAAATCGGGGGCACTTACAACAATGAACTCGACAGTTCCAGCCCCCTCATAACGCAGGAGCTTTCCAATCTTGATCGCCGCGGAAGTCATCTCATGACGAAGCCGGTCGTCCATCATAGGCGATGGTGTCTCTTCAATGACTTTTTGGTGTCTACGCTGGATACTGCATTCGCGCTCGAAACAGTGATAGACGTTGCCATGCTTATCACCCATGACCTGGATCTCGATGTGGCGAGCATTCGAAAAGTACTTCTCGATCAACAGATTGTCGCTTCCAAAAGACCGCAGCGCCTCGGATTTGGCCATCTCGATCTCGTCCTTGAGGGCTGAGGCCTCGCGAACGATACGCATACCTTTTCCTCCGCCTCCGGCAGAAGCCTTCAAAAGAACTGGGAAATCTATCTGGATGGCCTGTTGAATCAAGGTGTCGACGCTTTGATCGGCACCGTTGTAGCCTGGGATCAATGGGATGGATGGTTCCTTGGCAGCCAGCAAGTTCTTGGAGGCAATCTAATCAGATGTGGCGTATACGTTGTATCAGGAACGGGGTCAGGTTCACGAACACCACGGAATTCCAAAGTTACCGTGAAGTTTTGGCTACCTTATCACCAATGGCGAGGATTGATTCTGGTTGGGGTCCAATAAAGTTGATGCCAGCATCTGTGCAGGCCTTCGCAAACTCGGTGTTCTCTGACAGAAAGCCATAGCCTAAAGAGATCAAACATATCGATTGAGAAAAACGCGCGACCTTGTTCATGTGGCGGGGGTTGAACATGATTGGAGATAGCAGTACCTGGGTGGACTGCGTCGGCGCCAGTGAGGCGACATGCCTCAAGGATCTTGTCGCCACAGAGGTATGACTCTGAGGAAGGCGAGGGTCCGATGAAGACGGACTCGTCAGCCATCCTGACAAACAGCGCATTCTGATCACTATAACGAAGTGGATGTTGAGTCGACGCGCGTTTAGTCAGCGGTCATGCACGCTGTGCACTTTCTTCATTCTATACTCTGGTCTCGATGCGCTGAGGACACGCTCCTTGGTCATGAACGGTGAGGGTCAGGCTTTGAGAGGAAGTTTGTGGGGAAGGAAGCATTCGTGCCCATATCTGGATCTGGACTCCTTTTTATATTTGCGGAGTACTTGCCTCTCCGAGTACACAGCCACGGTTGCGATGCCGAGCTTGCGGCAAGTCTTTACGACCCGGCAGGCGATCTCCCCGCGGTTCGCGATCAGGACCTTGCGAATGGGGTTTGTTTGGGTCATTGTTTGATGAGGGAATGTGGGTGATCAGGAGGGGCAGAGAGACAGTTGATAAATATTCAAAGAAGAGCCGGTTGGTACGAACGAGAGAATGAGCAGAGAGTCGAGAAGAGAGATGGGAGAGGCGAAGGACAGGGAAGAAAAGTTGAAGAATCTCGATGGAGAGGTATTTAGTTTGAGGAGGAGGAGGAGGAGGGGGGGGGGAATGGTTGCCTCATTCAATGGACAAGGAAACTGGAGAAAAAGTTATGCATCATAAAGAGACGCCGACATTCAGACACCCATGCGAAGCGAACACGTCTTCGGCTCTGATCTGTGCCCCAGGAGTGTGGGAGAGGAGGGAGAAAGACCGGGAGATAGAGCGACAGAGCGACAGAGTGACAGAGTGACAGCGAGGCAGAGTGACAGCGAGGCAGAGGAGCCAGCCCCTTTTCTCGACGTTCACTCACTTCTTTCTTTGTTCGGCTTGGCTTTCTCCACAAGTGGCCATTGGACAAGGCACCGTAATTTATGTACAACATATACAGAGCTTTATTGCCGGGTTGCCGAGGACACAGCGTGTGCTCTTCTTGCACAGCGTGGTCGCATGTCGATCTACAGAGCATGAGGCCTTCTCAGATACCTCCACCAAACATCTGACCATTGTCGTCCGAAATCACCGAGCTGGGTCGTAATCCTGGCGAGTGCGGCGGCGTCATGATCGCATCCCTCAAACTAACATCTGAATATCTCCACGAGCTCCGCTTCGTACTCTCCTCCAAGTCGTACCCCAGTCCAAACCCGGCGTTCCGACCTTGCTGCACAGAGCCGGGATCCAAACCGGCGCCGGTGCCGACCTGATTCGTCAAGCTAGAGTAGCTGGTTGACCGTGTAGTCGGCATCTCATACCGGGATGAAGACAAGGCTATTTTCTGACTCGGCGGTGTTGCAGTGTGCGCCTCCTTGGGCGGTGTCACAGCGTTACCGTGCTCCATTGTCCCAGGTTTGCTGTAGGTTTCAACGTCATAGGGAGGCAGATATGGGACAGACGATGCTGCGGAGCCGGCACTGTGACGCTGGCTACCATAAGGATACAGAGATCGGTTCTGGCTCGACGGTTTTGGTACGAACCCACCTCGTTTCTGGTTCCTCCGGTTGTCCAAAAAGCATAGATAAATGCCAAGGCCTATAAAGATCGCCGCGCCTATCAAGGAAATAACCACTACCTGGGTCAAGCGCGCACTGCGTCCATCCGCGTCTCCATCTTGCGACAACTGGGTATCCGTGAACGCCTCACCGGGAGCATGGTCCCCCGTTTGGTCGACATCGACCCAAACCATGCTCTTGGCCCCGTGCAAGTTCGTGAGTAAGGCCTTGACCGAGTACAGGTACGACTGGCAACCGCTATCCTGGTAGATAGCAAAGACAGACTGGTTAAAGTCGGAGGAAAATGAATTGGCCATATTGGGGATCTGCACGCATGTGTTGGCGTGAGTATTGATAATGGCATTCGCGCCTGGAACAAGACTGCTGCCGGAAGTAAAGAAGGAAAGTGTAATGGACGCGTTTGGAGAAATGGGCTGCGCGAACGCGGGAGTCAGACTGAGAGCGAAAAGGGAGACAAGGACCATCCAGCCGATCGCTGGCAGTGTTGAGAGCATGATATCTCTAAGGTCTTTGTGTGAGCTTGATTGGGGATATCAGAGAGAGCGGAGGGCCGGTTAAGTTGACTGAGGGGCGGAAATGGGGTACGGCGGAAGGGTGAAAGACAGAAGAGGAAAGGAGATCAAGAGAATCTGAGAATGTCAATGAAGGAAGGGATGAAAGGAGACGAGAAAAGATCTTTACTTTGGTGAACCAAGATGGATGCAAGGTGCGGTGCTGACTTGGATGGGACAATGCTTTTGGTGTTGCAGCCTTGTAACGGGAGGGCACACGAAAACAAGGGCCAGGGGGTGTTAGGGAGGGACACGCACAGGTTTTCGTTTAGTCGTGGCGGGCTTGACACTCTGGCTAACATAGCCACCTAAATATCGTCATGTATTTAGAAACGCATACTGTTCTCGGAGTAGAAGGTGGGTGAGATCGGTTTCTTGGATATCAGCACTCCATATTCTAACTAACAAAAGGCTGAGCACCTGAATGGTCTATTCGAAGCAAGTGAGATTCTCAATCACAAGTTTACCAGGTAATGGTGATTGGGACCTAGATTTTGCGTGCAATCATGCATTATCAAAATAATAATAAAAGGGTTCTCAAGGGACATGAGGCCAAGAAACCTGAAGCAAGCTATGACTTGATCTGATTGATTCTGGATTGGATTTTTGCATCCTCATAGGATTGGATCCTGCTATCTAATAGCATACCATTCATTTAAACCAGCGACGATACCTGGAACTTCCACTGGAAGTGCGCCTGCGGTCGAGGAGAGGGGAGAACCAGGAGGGGAATGTCAATGAGTACAGGAAATAGGGAAATGGCGTTAGGTGCAAGAAATGCCCCTTGCATCGATAACCATGAAGTGCTGTGTATTGTTGCTTTATTATTTTTGTCCTGATACCAAGCCCATCCTTGGGAATAGCAAACAACATACATGCACATTCTCAGAGCACAGACAGAGCTCCGCCAACGGTGCATGTGCTCCAGCTCTCTGGCTCTTCAACACAAAGTCGTCCGATAGCGAATACTCTCGTTCTGCTCGAGAATCCTGTCGGCGGCACTTGGGTTAGGGCGCATGTCCTTGCAATTGCAGACACAGATACATATTAGATGTGCACCTTTCAGTTTCTAAAGTACTAAGGAACCTGGCTTTCAGTTCAACTAAGTTCTGTATGCCATTCTTGAGGTCGGGGTCGGGGTCGGGGGAAACAGATGTTGTGATACCGTGTGGCGGGGCGCCCACGTCTGACATTGCACAGCCGTCGGAAGCTATTTTTACTGCGATGGAAAACAAAGTGCCTCGCCACGAGAGGGCTTCGCCGATATCCAGGAACGTTACACATTCACTGCCTGGTGGCTGTTTCGTGTTTAGTTGGCGGTTTTATGCTATGAGCCAGGATCGTCAGTCCTGTCCAGAGACACACGCCCATTGTGGCTCTGCTTTTGCCCCCCCTCACCCAACTTCAATTTCCGACAGAGAAAGTGAACTGTCGAGGCATTCTGTTTTTTTTGTGGTGTAGTACAGTTGTAGTATCATGCACCCTGATGCCGTTCGTGTCGAGATTATCCTCGTCATTAATATTGTTTATTATTTTCGTGGACCCTTCCTTTTTGCTCGCTTGCATTGGAGGTTGGAAGACTGGAGACTACTAGGAGAACTCCGGGCACTGGCATTCTTACGATGGCTCTGCTGACCATTTTATTTGTTGTTGATATCAATGTCGGATAGGCAGGCTACACTCAGAACTCACATGCCAATGCACTGCAACGACGTATGTCCAAATGTCAACGGGAGGCATGCCAAGAGGTTCTGTCAGTTCTTGACAAAAGATTCTTTCGCAAGCGCTGGATTCTACCGGCACTGCAGCCGGCGAGGCCCTGCTCAAGCTAGTTAGGGTTTGCTGAGTCTTTGGTGCAGCTCTCGCATGCCGTTAGCCTTGAGGGGTCTCCGATATTTGGTGGCATCGCAGTGTAGCGCATCATGCAGGGGTCTCTCTGCCACAAACAGCCCAAGATCAGAGCTTGGGACGTCGAGATCGTTGGTAAATGACATGGTGGACGGAGTCGTGTGCTCTTCAAACTCTATTGACTGATAGCGGGCTGCGGTCCACTCAGATGGCAGCGACGGGGAGGCATGCAGACCTGATCTCGGGCCTTTCTTTCTCCCTGAGTACCGACATGCGCAATTCGATTTCATCTGGCCCAGTCTAACTGGAGAGCGGGCTCGTTTCTTCCCAGGACTGCACGGATGCAAACACACCAAAGACATGGCCTGTGACCACCCGATTTTATTCGTTTCTTTCTTCTTTGCATCCTTTTCTTCTCACCTTCCCAACCCCTCCACGACCCCTCTGGGGACTCCTCCAAGATATCTTCGTCATCCGCTCTAGCGCCTATTTCCGAGGGCGTGGCTGTCAAACCTAGCGGGCTTCGTCAGTCTCTGATCGCCCCTAGTCTGCTGCCGCCATCGAGGGATCATGCTGGATACTTGTGCACTCACCAGACCAGTTACCAATATGTACTACCAACGGAAGTCTGGCGCCTTATCCTCGAACTTCTTCCAAAGATTGAGCTCTTCAGTCTTTACAACACTTCGACATACATGCGGTCCCTCTCAGCGCCACTGCTTGTGCAAGTCGTGGCATCAAAGTCCCTTCGACTCTACTTTTACCAGGAGTACATCCCTCGCGTCGGAATCGAGTTCGATTTTGACCACTTTGATTTAGAGCGGGATAGGGTCGTCTTCCGGCCCCAAATCGCCGACCATCAGCATCGGTTCAAGTGCGGCCTGACACTCCAGAATCCTCAGCTCGAGGAGGTGGCTGTGAAGTCTTGCGCGAATCCGGTCATTGCACCCCATCAGATCGACTGCTCCGACGGCCGCTTTTTTACTGTACGAGATTATAAAACGACCAGCCTAGCGGTAACAGCAACAGCAGCAGCAACAACAACAGAATCTTCAGGGACTTTTATTTCAGCTTTTATGCCGGTACAAGCTGAAGTTGCGGATACAGCCGTCGTCATGGAAACTCTCGAGGGGCGGAGGCACGAACCTCACAAGCAAACGGCCGATGAAAAGGGATACAGGGGCACCAAAAACTTTCTAGACAAGACTTGTCCTGTTCACATTCGCAAGGACGGACCTGGAGAGGTGAATGGTGCCCGGTATTGTTTCCTAAAGGGCTATCCATGGTCACTGCATTATCAGGTTGCCTATGAGCCATTCGATACACACTTGAACACTGAAGCACACATGGACAAAACGAATCATGGCAACCATATTACGCCCAGAAAGCGGGAGCAATTCTTCTTTGATATTCGTGATGATCTACGCACGTATTCTCCGCAAACGGTCGAAGGCGTTCAAGCCAACGCCAACACCAATGCCGGCGGAAGCGACAACGATAGGGAGGACGATGACGTCCCCCCATATATCATTCAGCCGTCAAGTCAATCAAAGTGGTCCAAGCCTGCAGGCGCAGCCAACGAAAACAGCAAAACAACCACCGGCAAAGGCGTCATGAGCAATGGACCACGATACTTGCGCATCCTTCGTTTCGAATGCAGCATGAACTTTTTAGACCCCAAACGTGCAACACGCAACATTATTGGGCGCTGGTTGGAAGGCAAGATGCAACACTGGAAGGATGTGTTGGGCGGCAAGAAGCATCAACAAATAGCAGCTGCAGCAGGAACATCCGAGTCCATCAACAATGGCACTGCCAAGAGTAGCAACAGCAACAAAGCTATCCACGTAATCGACGCCATTCTCGGGGGGCCCAGACCCGCGCCGAACCGGAATAGCAGCAGCAACCATGGCAGTCCTTCGAGCGGCAGCGGATATGTCCGAGATGATGGCAAACCCGATGTTGACAGTACCAACCGTGAACAGCGTGGATTTGAGATTTGCAGTACGCCACGCAGCCAGCCGAAGAGCCGCGACTTTGGATCCGATTTGACGACCGTTGAGGCGTTTTGAAAATGAATAAAGACACCAAACTACGCTCTCGAGAGAGAAGAGAGAGAGAAGAGAAGAGAGAGAAAGCAGACCATGCGCTGCACTGTCAGCGAGACACGTGGCAAAGGGTCAAGAGACGCCTTTTTGCACCCCATTGTTCTCGGCATCAGTCTTGCATTCCTTTTAAAACGGCCTCCATTGCCTCCATTGCCACATTCCTTAATCATTCTACTGCACATTTCCTATGCTCTCAGCCTTCCAGTCTAAGCCAGCCAACGCCGAACCTCAGCCTGGACCTGAACCCGAGTCTGCAGACCCCAACATGCCCGAGACCCAGACTCTGGTTGAGACACAACCTGCTCCCGAGCTGCATGCCGAGGAACATGAGGACGATGCACCCCCCCCTCCCGAGCCGGTATGTAAACAATGTCAAAATAAAAATGGCCGCTACACGAGCCTCCAGACACAGTAGCCAGGTAACTGGTGCCTCACGCTTCACCCTTTTTGGTCTACCGTGATACATCCCTTCCCTCCAGATTCGATGGTTCCATGCAGTTGATGCACCGTTGACAAAGCCCAACGAACCCAAAGGGAATGCAAAGACTCCTGTGCTACCCAAGAAGCCCCCTACTACATGGGTGCCATTCAGTATTAGAGACTCAAATGCGCTTGAGCGAGCGTATCAGTTGACGCAACCCTTGAGAGAAGAGAAAAAGCAAGAGTCAGGAGTTTCTCCCGAGACCGCGACAGAGGATAATTCTCAACAAACCTTTGGCAGTCCGCAGGAGCCACCTGCGAGACTTCGCATGCCAAGCTTGAAGAGGCCCAACACGATGTCCTCGTCCTCGCACTTGTCCTGGAATGCTCCCACATCCGTGCTCGTGAACGAAGACCATCTTTTTGAAGTGGACATAGTCAAAATGGAGATCAAGCCGGTATGTCAACTTATCCTCTCGTCAGATCAAGACGACATTCTGCCAAGACAGCGATAGGCTGCTGACAAAGTGAAGATGTGTTCCCAACGTTGCGTGTTCTCGATAGGTCTACTGGCTTGGCGCGACGTATGAGGTCCGACGAGCAGTCTGGTTCTTGCAGTTAGAGGGAAAGTTTGTTCCGTGCGAAGCAAACCTCTCTCAACAGATTGAATACGGATACAAGTAAGCTGACAGCAACGAGAAATTCCCGGGAAGTTTTTTATATACCGAGTGCATGTACAGTTTACTTAGCATCGAAAACCACTGTTCTCCGTTTATTTCTTGAAATGGGTAGTAAGCACCAACCTTGGATTGTCGTTCCAGTGAACCTGGATGCCTCTGGTAAGGAGGTAATCGAAGAAAAGCAGGAGAAGAGCTGGGCGCTTCTTGGCAAGTACATCTCGCAATACGTCATCTTTTCGGATGCACATCATGCATTGCTATTGAGGTATGTGATGGCTCTGCGCTTGTGTAAACGTAGTTATCCAGGAGCTGCTTATAAATCTCAACTTTTTTTTTTTTTTTTTTTTTTTTTTTTTTTTTTTTTCAGAGATGATCGGACAAGCAAGCTGGCAAAGTCGCTCTTGAATTTGGGCGGTGCACACCTTATTCGAGGATACGATGAGGTCGAAAAGTTCATTTCAAATAAGGCCTCAGAGGATGCCGCCCAAAAGAAGAAAGACAGTATGGACACAAAAAAGAAGGAGACCTCTGAGATCCAAAAAAAGAAAGAAGTTGCACAAACTCTGAAGCAAAAGACGAAGCGCCTTACAGAAGAGGAAAAGGACACCATCCAGGAATCGCACGAAATTGAGGATTATTCGAACGAGGAAGAGAGCGAAGAGCGCGTGATTGATCATCTAGTACTGGTGATTCATGGCGTTGGACAGAAGCTAGGCGACAGAATGGAGGCCATCAACTTTATTCACGATGTAAACGTGATGCGAAGGACCATGAAAGAGACTGCATCAACATTTTTTCAACAGTCACCGGGGAACGCAGCTCCCAAGGAACAACAGGGAGGAGTAGATAAGGACAAGGAGGCAGCTTCAAGGACGGCCGCATCCAAGAATCCATATGCTACCACCTCAGGTTTCGGGGTCCAGCTTTTGCCAGTGGAATGGAGAAGACAGATCACGTTTGGTATGGCGGCCGAGGATGAGGAGCTCCAGAGGGATCTGAGCACACCTGAGGCTGAAGAAAGCTGCCCAACTATGGAGGATATTATGCTGGACGGCGTGCCTACAATCCGAATGCTAGTTTCGGATGTTTTGATGGACGGTACGCACTTGTGCGAGCTTTTGCTTCCGGGCAATGTTGTAGCTGTTGTTATTTTTGAGGCAGAGAGCGTCTTCTCCCTACTCTGGTCTAACAATCCAACAATGTTTTACCCGTCCATGTGCTTAGTGTTGCTTTATATGACACCCAACTACAAGCGAAAGATGATGGAAGTTGTCACGGCGGAGCTCAACGGCGTGTACAGAAAGTTCATCCAACACAACCCTGATTTCCTTCGTCGGGGAGGCAAAGTCTCTATCCTTGGTCATTCACTGGGCTCCTTGCTCACGCTAGATATTCTTAATCACCAGCCATTTACCCCCACCCAATACCAACCCATCCCATCCTCGCCCGTCTACGAAAAGTTCATCTCGTTCGATCAAGGGAGTATTAACCCAGTGTCCTTGGACTTTCCTGTGGAAAACTTTTTTGCCCTCGGAAGTCCCATCGGCCTCTTTCTGCTACTCAAGGGGTGCAAGCTGGGAGCAAGACTATCAGATGCTAGTACGACTGGCGAGTCAACAATTGCGCCATGTTTTCGGCCAGCGGTCGAAAATCTATACAACATTTTTCATCGCTCCGACCCAGTCGCTCATCGCGTGGAGGCAAGTCCGTGTGCTGATTTACATGGAGTATAGAATACGGGCGTCATCGAAATGTGTAATTAACCTATCTTCATCAACAGCCTCTCATCTCGCGTTCGTTTGGATCAAAAATGCGACCAGCTCTTATTCCCTATCACAAGGGAGGCCTCAAGGGTCTCCATATTGGTATCCAGGATTTTGGAAATGATATTGCGAGCCGAGCCAACACTATGCTCGAGTCTGTCAAGCTAGGAATCACCACCTCTGTATTCACGCGAGCGCTCGGTTTCCGGACCAACCCTATCTCGAATGCAGCGGTGATACAAAGTGGCAAGTTCCAAGAGTCTGGAAGCCCATCGTCAAACGATACCGAAATGACCTCGATTGGAGACGGGTCGGACGCTGCAGAAGGCACCTCACCCAACTCTAGTGGCAATGCCACGCCCAAGCTCACGTCGGAGATGTTTAGCATGATCAGCAAGGCCAAGGTCAAAGCACTCAATAAGACTGGGCGCGTGGACTGGTGCCTGCAAGAAGGCGTCTTTGAGAACGCCTACCTCTCGGCACTCTCAGGTAAGCAGCACGCGCATATTTGTACAAATCATCCTACGGTAAACAGCGCTGACGTTGTTGGGTTTAAAAATACTGAAACGACTTCTTCTTCTAGTTCACATGCAATATTGGTCCGACAGCGACGTGGCGGCTTTCATTATCCGTCAAACGTACGACATGGATACCAGAGCCTAGAGTCAATGCAAGTGGAAAAGCAATAAAAGAAAAATGCATAAGCCACACACACGTGGCATGAAGCATTGTTAAACATGGCCCAAGCTTTCTAAGAATGAATACAGGCTTCTACACATCAAACCCCTCATGGCCACCTCTGTAACCAAACTTCCATGCGTTGTCTGCAAGACACCATCCGTAACTCGCTGCTCGCGCTGTAAGATGGCCCATTACTGCTCCGGGGACTGTCAGCGCCTTGACTGGCCTACTCACAAGATCGCCTGCACCCCAACCACGGCCCCAGCCTCCAAGGCGACGCCAACAATGGCACCAGCGCCAGTGCTTCCTGATCCCAGCAAACCCCTCAACGTCTATCCTGTAGAAACCCCCAAAGAGGCGGCCTCAGGAGGAAGTGCTGCTGCCTCTCCCCCAGTTCGCAAGGCCCACCCGCAAATCTCAAGCACGAAGCTAAAGTTTGAGTACCAACCCTCGCCCGATGGAGTAGACGAGAATTTAGTGCTCTTTTTTCATGGACTGGGCGACAAGATCAAACCCAATTTTGTGAAGCTAGCCCAGAGTTTGCAATTACCGCAGACAGCGACTTGTTGTATCCAGGCTCCAACTCCTGTGCCTTATCTGGAGGAGGAAGGGTGGCAGTGGTTTCCGTCATTTAACAATCTAACAGGAGAACGTAAGCGTTGACCGCAAATTTCGTATTGTACATGTTGGGTCGTCGTGGATGTGATATGAGATCCTATCCCTCCTCCTTTTTTTTTTTTTATTCCTTGCGAATAATATAGTTCTTGGTCCTGATAGCCCTGAGAGAATACTCCAGGTCAAGCAATTAGTCCGGCCTGAACTAATTAAGTTCCTTCGTCACTGCATCAATCATTGCAGTTTCGATGCGCACAAGATCACGCTCTTTGGATTCTCACAAGGAGGAGAGATCGCACTGGATCTTGCGGCGTTTGGAGGACTGAATCTGCGAGCGGTGATTAGCATTGCTGGGTATTTTATGGAGGAATCCCAGAACGAGACACCAGCCACTACGCTGAGCACGAAGGTGCTTATCATGCAAGGAGACAAGGATGACTTGAGAACGGTTAAGGATGCCAAGGACAAATTCAAATATATTCAAAGGATCTTTGGCAAGACGAATACGGAGCAGAAGATTGTTGAGGGCATGGCACATGGTATGCCCTGCAATGAGGTAAAGCGACATAACAGTGCGTGGTACATGTTTGGCCTCTAGCTGGATGGTCGCTAATAGCTGTTAACAACTGTTCTGATGTTATCATTTTTACAACAAATAGCCTGGATGGCGGCCGCTTATGGAGTTTTTTGCTCTGAATTTGGACCATCGTTCAACGGAACTCGAGAAAATGACGGATTTGTTAGAGGTCAAAGCATAACGACTATCACGTCAGAATGTGAAGCAGCACGGAAACAGTGCGTTGTGTATCGCACTTCAATAAAGAGGCATTGGTGTGTATCCGAGTCCAGTGACCATAATGGCCATATTTCAATGACTGGCAATCGTGTCGGCGACTCCATTTGCGTGTCGCTGCGATGTGGGTGATAGTGGTTCATCGAGTATATACTCCATTACATGATGTCGAGCATCCGCGGCAAAATACTCTGAATTTGAAGGTCTAATTTGCCTCTCTTCCTATACTGCCATCATCACCTTCGGCGAGTATCTCACGGGGTTCTAACCGAGCAACGACACTTTGCTCCTTGAGTTTATGAATAACACCGCGATCAGTCCTGACAGGGGCAACAGTTCCACTCGCGATTTTCACAATCCAATGAGTACTGTCTTGGTCGGCATTACGTGCTCGCTTCCGAACCACACATATGGTCTGACGCGTGTACTGACGCGTCATCAATATATTCTCCGAGATTCATGTGAATCATATCTCCTCTCCTCAAACCCTTCCGTTTAGTCATCAAACGGCATCCTACGCCATCATGCTCTCTAGATTGCGCCCAGATCTAATTTACTTTTACGTCTCTCATCTCGACTTGATTGCATCAACACAGCGGTATTCCTGTATTAGCTTGCGACTGTTGTTACTGTTGGAAATAAGGGCAAGGAGGAGAGGAGGTTAAAGGACAAAAGCTGTTTGTGATTGGACAACACCATGGCATAAAATCAGAGGGGAGAAGAATGAGCAACAGTCAATACATAATATAGACTGTGTTGACACTGCTCCTGTCCTGGATATTTCCATTTTGGTCTGCTGTCTGTTGTTGTTGTTGTTATTGTTGTTGTTGTTAAGTAGGAAGAGTGAATGGGCTCTTGAGTATCGTATCTTGCGCTTGCTGCCATGAGAGCAGGACAGTGTTGTTGCCGTGAACCCAGGCTTAGTCAAAGCAAAAGGCCAATTCCAAGCAGGGCGAGGTGTACATGGAGTGTAGATCGTTGAGGGCAAGATGTCAGGGCCTGTGTTGAGGTACTGGTGCAGATCTATGGAAACAGGGCGAGGAGGACTATGTTCACTAGTCAAACTTGTGAGGCGAGAGAGTGACAAAATAATGCAATTTCTGCTGCGCCCAGGGGCAATGCTGGCGGTAGTGCGTGACAGTTGTATTCTCTAGGAGCCACTGTTGTACCTGAATGGACGGGCCAATGGATGTTCCAAGTGTCGTCGCTGGTTGAAACGAAGTGCAACCTATTAGATAGTGTAAGTGGACAATGTATTGGCAGCACAGCCTTTGCTGTAGAATTTTGCCATTCACAGGACATGAGACATTGGCGAAGCTCTGTACCCAAATCGAAAGGAAGGGGCGTAAATCAGAGAGCCCACCAACGTAAACAGAAAAATAAGCAACACCCACAGGGTTCTCCAGATTGACAGCGACGGCAATGGTTTCCAGATTCAGTGAATGGGAATCAGGATTGCAAATCTGCCATGGTCCATCGCCAACTGGCCAACTGAAGGACAAGACTAGAGGTGGTGATGGTGGTGGTGGTGGTGGTGGGGGGGGCAGTAGTGCAAATAGAGCCAGAAAAAAATTGGCATTGCAGTTTTATTTGCAACCCTACTTCCTTTCTTTCTGTATTCCGAAGGAGCATGCGACATGCATGTGTGCTCAATGTTGTTGTTTACTTTTTCACTGAGGCTCTCATCTTTTCCAAGTCCTTCCCCTGGTGGCCAAAGTGTATCAACATGCTCAATATTTGATATGTTCGCGTTTCTGGCATCCGGCGAATCTTTACTTCTTCCATCTCCTCTGTTCAATTGACATTCCTCTCCTGTCTCTTCCCTCTCCTCCCCTTCACCTCGGCCGAATGTCGTGGCACTTTATATTGGCGTTATTGGCGTTTACCATCAGCCTACAGATGGTCCTGGCACTTCCACTGACCGCTGAGTACTCTTCAAGTGTCTTCATAGAAGGCGATAAGTTCTACATCCAAGGTGGTCGTATCCTGAATGGCACCAGTACCCAATATTCAACCCAGTTCTTTTACATCGACCTCTCCTCATCCTGGGAAACCTCCTCGCCAACCTTCAAAATTATCACTTCTGCTGGTGGCCCGATCACATCCAATTCACCGGTGACTCTCAATAAGGACAACACGTCCATGATCATCTTTGCAAGCAGTTCCATTTACACCTACAGTTTCCAAACAACACTCTGGTCATCTTTCAACGCCAGCAGTTTTCTGGCCAATCGATTTTGTGGCGCAGCGACAGATCCTCACACTGGCTATATCTACTTCCCTCAGGGACATGTGGATGGTGGCATGTTGCAGTACGACCCAGCCACGCAGGCGGCTGTAAGTATTCAGATGCCAGTCGAAATTCAAGCTTCGAACACTACAGGTCCCTACTTGGCAGCAACGATCTGGAACGGTATCAGGAACACTGTCATCACCGCGGGTACTCCAATTGCCACCAACCCAAATTTCGTTCTGTATGAGTACTCAGCAACCACTGGATGGACGGTTGTAAGTTAAAGCGATCATATTTTATTTTAAAGAAAAGACATGGGAAGGTGTGATCTCTCACCTCTTGCAAACAACTATAGATTGCCCAACAAGGGGATATCCCCATCGCTGATGATTCCTATTGTCTGGTACCTGCCTATGGAGGAACAAAGCTCGTGTACTTTGGGGGAACTCATTTGGGGTTTTATAATACCAACGTATACATGTTTGACATTGCCACAAACACCTGGACCCTGATGGCTTCACAGATTAGTCAATCGACTCGTGTTGGCATGCAATGCGCTGCCTCAGGAGACATGTTCGTTGTTTGGGGAGGAGGTAAATATCAAAGATATCTCTGTTCTACTGGAAGGTATGCAAGCCATTATTCACCTTTACATCACACGTTGACAAAATCCAATAGGACCTGCCAGGGATTCGTTTGCTTCACCAACACCACTTGTCTACAACATGAAGACACAAACGTGGCAGATTACATTTGAGACTGTGAACACCTCTACACCTTCCTCGACGAGTACCTCCACCTCTCCTTCTACCTCTACCTCTACCTCTACCTCTGCCTCTACCCCTAAAGGCCCAATCATCGGAGGTATCGTCGGTGGCCTGCTCGTGCTTGGACTCATTGCAGGTGCTTTTGTCTACAGGAGACGAAGAAGCAACAGGAACAAGGACTATACCGTTGCTGAGGGTGAAAGGAAACCAAGCGACGATATGAGTGAAAGACAAAAACAAGGACAGCACGAGAGTGGCATGCATCCAAACCCCCATGTCTCATATCCATATCCCAAACCAGGAGGTAGTCAAAATAGGCTAGAAAACACCTCTGGAGTTCCCTTACGTTCCCCACAGGTATACTCGAGCGACCAGGGTGGCCCACAGATATGGTCCCAACGGCTTGAGCGAAACCCTCAGGAGGGATATCAGATAGGATTCCAGGACCCTCTGTAATATTTTCAAAGAGAATGATCAAACAACCAACCCATAGCTGGAATACAACACAGTATAACATCTTGCTATTAATATTTTGCCATCACATCTCGCTCCCTCTAATAAACCATTCAGCATGCACGTCTTATTCAGAAGGCCGCGTTCTAGTACGCGCACGAGACGGTCAGTCGGGGGGGGGGGGTTATTTATTTGGCTAACTCTGTCAAAATCGAATTGGCTAGTACCAAACTCTGCTAGTTGGGATATCCAGGTCAGGGGAACATCGTGCGGACTACGATGCACGGACATATGAATGGCGCCTCAGATAGTAGCAACAAGTGCTTGCGATTAGTGAAAGGTGCAGAGGAATAGAATGACAGAATAAGCTATTGAGATAAGGGTTGATTGCTAAAGGGTCCAGCTTCAGTTCGTCAATCATACATGAAGCCAATTAGAGTATCCCCGTTGGGCATCGCACCTCAAAGAGGCGGACACTTTCAAGTGAAGGTGCGCCCGTAGAGCACATGAGATACTCTAGATACAAACCTGATGCTGGCGTATTAGCACAGCTCAGCAGCGATAGTAATCCACGGAAGTCTCGTTAAGAGAGCACCCACAGAGTCAAGATAGAAAGATTTGATTCTTTCATCTCACCCCGGCAATGCAGCAACCCTCAGACCAACATGAATCAACGGTGGAAAGATGCAAATGTACACAATGATGGACACGAACCTGTTGGATTTACTGACTGAGTGAATGGTTGATTAGGAACGACGGATGAACCTCTGACTGTAATTTGGGGAATAATAGAGGTTCTGGCTGCTCTCCCATATCCCGGCCCGCTACTATTCTCAGATGATATTTTATAGAGTTATTAAGTGTATTTCGTGTATCTTGTGTGGTAATCTGGATGAAGCTTAATGACAACATACGACGTCATGGCTCTTGCGCGTTTCTTGCTCAGCCTAGGTGTGAGGAGACTTTAGTCGCCAATATCAAGCGACCTTCTTCCTTGTTTCCCTTTTGGGCTCGGTTACTAAGATTCTTGATGAAGGATTCTTAGACTCTGGCATTTGTCCTGTTGACCTGGCATATTGGCCTACCGGCCAGGTTGAACGCATTTTTCGCAACAAATGCGTTCACGATTACTAGGATTCTTGGCATGAATAGATTGTATTATTGGCTCCGTGATAGCCTCTATCGTTTCCTGTGGAGCCGATTTTTGATGTCATCTTGATAGAGTAACAACAGTCTCTATCAATATTAAACAATATGTTAACACCACAGTCAAAAACTGTGTAAAAAAATATCAGCTGCAATCAGGATTTACCAAAGATTTCGAAGCGAGGGTTCAGACAGAAATCTCTCCAGCTCGTCCTTTGTCGTTGGGAGGTTGATTACCTCCTCACATACTGCACCACCTAGAAAAACTCCTTCGCTCACTTGAAGACCACGCACCAATTCACTCATACCTTGAATGCAAACATTATTAGTAAGAGAGCAGAGTCTGATTACATATTATAATCGCTACTTTACCTCGGACGTCAAGCGGGTTCATCCTAGAGAGCTGCAACCCTTTTCATAGAATGTGAAATCAGATCACAATATCTCCGGGATTTGAGAATGAGTTCCGGGTCGTATCTTTGCATCTGCCTTTCAACTTTGCCTAAAAGCCTCCATAGGCTTATTTAGTAGCGCTGGTGGCACCAAGATCGCCTTGACGCTGGCCGGGTCAATGACAGGCGGTATTTTTTCTCTTGTCATCATCACCATTGTCATTTTAGCAGATGCTTTCCAGCCTCGCGATACCTCAGTGTTAGCTGATCTCGCGGTTGCAGGCTTTGTGTTGTCGCGTTTCTCGCACGGACAACACTGGGAACTCAGGAGCATCTCTTCGAAGCGCGCATCGGCCCAAGGAGGCAGTCTCCACGCCGCGTCCTTGAATTCATGGCGTTGACATACAAATACATCGTGCCACTCGTTGACGATCTCTTGCCGACACTAAAACCTTAAAATAACCAACCCTGAAGAATCAAATACTTACACAAACTTTGAAAAAAAAAGTAGAAATAGAAAAAAAAACCTGACCTCCGAGCCTCTGTTCATTCCGACAGTGGCGACAACGACGACCAGTGCCACCCATATCAGCGGTGCTTCCACAGTTGCAGGCGCCTTTCCGTGATATCAGCTGGCGTGTATCATGCCACGATGCTCAGTAAACCAGAGATGTTTCCCCTGTACTCTAATATACGCACCGACCACGTCTACCGGTGACCCAGGAATCCTGAATATCATTGTTAAACGGAACCCAGAGGGAACATTACTCAATCCTGCTGCTTCGTATGAGCCCAGTCACGATGTCGAAGCTCCGTCTGACCGGGACGCGCTTGTCTCTACGACGACAGGGGTGTACCGGTACACCAGCATAACGCCTGTTCCTTGTGCCAGTGCCAATACACCTGAGAATTCGAATCTACCCTGGCTTACTTTTGATTATGAGCCAGAGTCGAAGTAGATCTGATTTAGTCTTTTGGAACAACGACGCGCATCAGGAAATAGATGGACACTTGATTTTACAAGATGGTTCACCGGCTTGAACATTTTGCTTCGGACCTTCGCGTGCAGTTTCCATCCGCCAATACCTATTATTTCCAGATTTGATCTACCACTGTGCATGGTGCACGGAGTCAACAATCGTTTCGTTTGTTGTCTTGTGGCATTTGTTGCCACGATCGCGAAATCACGATGGATCTTACTTGGTCGAAACGAGAAGACTGTGGTTCCTCCCTCATCCACACGTTCTGTCCGCGTCTATTAATATGACAAACATGGACCCTGCAAAAAATGACATCCTTTCATTTGGGAGACAGTGCTTGTGTCATGGGCAAGATGCAACTGTCTCGACATTGTAATATAAAAGACCTCTGTTCTCGAATTCAGAATTCCAATTTCCAACCATCGCCATCACTATTTAACAACATCATCACTATCACAACAATCTCGCCGCTCCCAAGCAATGAGCCGTCCATCTCTCCAAACGAAGCGCTTTGTCTTCGTAGCCACCACCTTCGGTCTCTTGGTTACAGCCCTCTGGTCCACCCCAACAAATGCCCGTCCAGTCCTCTCCGTGAGTGTCCCCAAAGACCCCCCGATGATTACTATGTACACAGGCCCCTTTGCGGCGGGTAACTCTGTCCCCAGCGCTTTGTACGTTGAACATAAACATACTGCTATCA